>APFE031624652.1:156925-170246 GCA_000404065.3 Pinus taeda | reverse complement strand
TATGCCAGTTAAGATCATTAATTAAACAAAAATACAAGATACACAACACGAAAATAATTTTATTAATAAGAATGGTGAGGCCTATAATCCTCGTACTAACGACCAAGCTCCAACTTATACAATAAAATTATAATTCCTTCAAGGCTCCAACCACAAGGGCTTCACAAGGGGAGAAATATCATACCACATGCATTCATATTGGGCAATATATAAAGAGGAAAAAATGACATAATATATTGAGCATATATTAAGGGGTAAAGGGTTTTTATATTGGAAGGTATAAAAAATGGAGCTCAAAGTTAATGAAAAAATGTAAAAGGATATAAAAATTGTTAATGAAAATGGATACCTACAATATCTAGTGAAGGTAGGGTATTTTTAAATTTGGAAGGTGTATTGGGTTCATATTTGTAGGCGGTTAAATAATGTGACTTTTAGAGGTATTTTCCAATATATAGTCAAATTAGGGGTATTTTTTAGCATTCCATGAACACACATGATATGTCGGAGATTATTTGAGTGAAGCCCACATGGCTCCAAACTTGGTCTCAATGAGGCTCCAACCTCTTATGAGGACTCTAAACCTCAAATTCAATCTAGGCTCCAACCTAGTTTTCTACAAGGCTCCAACCTTATATGAGGACTCCAATCCTCTAGGGCTTCAACCCTTCTCTATTTGCTTTAATCCTTTAAGGTGACTTCAATGCTCCCTCAAATATTCCAAAAACTTCTTCAACAAGACTTAAAATATATCTTCAATAATAATTAAACAGTGCTTTAAAGCATGTCTCCAATACTTCTCTAAACAATGCTTTGCATATATTGCTCCAAGATCTACTTTTGCAAGTTCCTATAAAGTTGCTACAAATGGTCCCTAGTATACTTGAAAGTCTAGTTCAATTCGAGGTCAAATTCAACAAGCCTTCAAGATTCATTGAAAGTGTCTCGAAGGCTCTTCATGTTTGAGTTATGCTACAAGATTCTTCGAATTCCACAAGAGAGAAGCTCCAACAATTTCAAATTTGCTGCGGCCAAGCTTCCAAAGATGATTCAACAAGGATTCTCCAAAGATTTATTCAATAGGATTCAACAACGATGGATTCAATACTTCTCTAAAGATGTTTCAAGGATGTGTAGGTTTTAAACCCGTACAAAAATTACCTGCATACGAATTCTAAAACACAGAAAATAAACAATGCGAGAGCATAATTTATTAAATCGACGTTTATTTATAATTTTTATACTATGCCAGTTAAGATCGTTAATTAAACAAAAATACAAGATACACAACATGAAAATAATTTTATTAATAAGAATGATAAGGCCTATAATCCTCGTACTAACGACCAAGCTCCAACTTATATAGTAAAATTATAATTCCTTCAAGGCTCCAACCAGAGGGGCTTCACAACGGGAGAAATATCATACCACATGCATTCATATTGGGCGATATATAAAGAGGAAAAAATGACATAATATATTGAGCATATATTAGGGGGTAAAGGGTTTTTATATTGGAAGGTATAAAAAATGGAGCTCAAAGTTAATGAAAAAATGTAAAAGGATATAAAATTTGTTAATGAAAATCGATACCTACAATATCTAGTGAAGGTAGGGGATTTTTAAATTTGGAAGGTGTATTGGGTTCATATTTGTAGGCGGTTAAATAATGTGATTCTTAGAGGTATTTTCCAATATATAGTCAAATTAGGGGTATTGTTTAGCATTCCATGAACACACATGATATGTCGGAGATTATTTGAGTGAAGCCCATATGGCTCTTGTTGGTGCTTGAATCTGCCTTAGGCTGAGAAAGGCGAGTTTCAAGGCAACATCAAACCAAGCTCAGCCTCGTAGCTAGCCCTACGAGGACAGGAGAGGGCTCTCTCTGGGTCTATCTCGACAGAAAAGTATTCAAAGGAGTTGAGATGACCAATAAGGAATATTGATTTTAGGCTAGTAAATTGATAGAAAGGGTTGTTTTGAAATTATTGGGTTTTCTGGGCTGCATGGGGCAAAGAAACAGCTTGAACAGAGAAATGTAATCAAAAACACAGATTGTCTCCTGAGGCAAGGTAGGCAAGAGAGTTTAACATCAAATTGAGATTAAATGGAATGGCAAGACTGCTGAGGAGCTGACAAGGGCATAGAGGATGAATCCTTGTCAAACAAAAGAAAACATTAAATATGAACAAACTTAAAGGTAGAGCATACAAAATATGAATTCTACCTTAACACTTCATTTGTTCAATTGGAAATGATCATGAAATGAAATGAACACATAACAGGCTATACATGAAACAAAGCAGGATACAAATGTTAAATCTCATACCACAGGAATCTCAGAAGCCAAAGCTGTGTATTTTCATTAAAATCTCTATCAAAGACTGTACAACGGAAGCTCTATTTTCTCTTACACGCGCACCTCTCTCCCCACTCTCTCTCCCCCAAAATGGTTTTTAATACAATAAGAAACTCAGGATAAAACCGATCCATGAAAGGATGAAACTGTTTCAACTGACATTATGAAAAATAGTAAAAAGCCACTCATCGGTTCCTAAAGAACAACGCTACATTTTCTGTGACCAATACAAAGGCAGAAGCTGTAGTGTGAACCCTCCAAATCATAACTGAAGACTAGGATAAGCAATTTGTCCCTATTTTTCTGCTCAGATTGATAATCCTCTGTTTAAATTCTGGCTTTTGACTTTACTTTGCATTTGAATAAGAACTAAAACAAAAATAGCGTAATATCTTCTCCAATATCAGCGCATACAATAAATAGACCAAAAAAATTTCCCTACAGGTGGATAAAAAATAATGGGTTGTTCAACTATAATTGCAAGAATAGAAAGAGTCTTGAATTCCTCTGATGGCCGACAAACTGGAGCGCAGATCCCATTGGATTATTAACTGAAGCCCTTAATAGGAGATCGAATCCTATTTCTTCTGCAATGATGGGTATCTGTGTTTAATTTGGGTTTGTACTTTTCCATAAATGATTACACATTGCAAAGAGTCCTGGTCAGTATATAGATATGATTTAAAATAATTCGGGTTCCCCCAAATATATGACCCATTTGACTAAGGTGAAGAAAATCTTGGCAGCCCACTAAATTTGCACGCATGGAAGTGAAGAATTTTCATTTTTGGCATCCTATGTAAAAATATCGGAAGACCTCTGGAAAATGAATTTGACACCAAAATATGGCAGTGCAAATATGTTTGAAGTGTGAAGGAATAGTGAGGTAGATATCTTAATCACACTTCAAATCTCGTGCAACTCTCCAAGTCGACAAACCTGAGTTTGGGTCCATGTCATAGGCTTTTCTGTTATAGTCATTGCTATACATATTTTTACAAATTGCAACCGTAAATTCTTCATTTTGGATAGTATATAGGTACATAGTTTGCTCATCCTCGGGCCAAGAACAGAACTCATCTGGTAACACTTGCAACAATTCTGCCGCACTCTATCCAGAACAATACGCACACACCTTCGCACTATCATCCAGAAGGGTAACAGTAAAGCTGAAGCTAGAAACTACTTCCCCGTCCCAACCACAGAGACAGAAACTACACATGAATAAACTTGATTTACAGAATGCCCACGAACAAAACCGATCCCACATAGAAACTCCTGGGACATATCCACAGTGCCAAACACCTCTCCCAATGTGCCATTTGATGGTTGCAACATGTTTCCCATTTGAATCCCATATGCGACATGTGCAATCCTCACTGGCTGTGATAATTACCTTATCAGAGATGTAGCAATCCCAGATCCGATAAGAAGAGTTTGAATGCGTTCTGGTGAAGTTCTGGGCAAAAATTGCAATGCTTAGCGCGCCTCACCAAATGCGCCGCGCGCTCCTGGTGCGTAGCGCCCGAACAAAATAACACTAAGAAAATCGCGCTAATGCGTAGCGCACCCTGGGTGCGTAGCGCGCCTCTGCTGATGCGTAGCGCGCCCTGGAAATAGCCCGATTTGCCCACAAACTCATAAAATTGCCTTAGAACAATTGGTCCAGCAATAATATCAACACTGGGAACAGTCCATGGATCATGGATATCATGCACATTGAAGTTGCAAGTCCATATACAGGCATTGCGATCATCGGAGGAAGAAATTATTTTCAATCCATCATAGGACCATGCAATGCGAAAAATTGATCCTTCATGCCCAGTGAGCCTATTCAATAGGGCGGAACCATATTGAAGATTTTCCAGTTTCTCATTTGTGGTCCTGATGGCTGGGCGAGTGAAATGTAGTTCCTCTGAACTTGTGACCACAGTTGCCGATTAAGAAACAATTTTCCAGATCAAAATCTCATTATAAATAGTACCTGATGCAACACTAAGTATCTCCACCGAACCTCCCCACAAACTCATAGAATATAAAAGGCACCTCTCGGTGTATTTCAACTCCAAAAGTAGATGTGATTGGGTAGTATCCCAGAGACCAATGAGAAGCAAACTGCTTGTGACCTTCCCTTCAGCGACATAGTTTCAGAATGAAACTCTCATTCTGAAATGGTCCTCCAACTAATGCCCTTGTTGCCACATTCAAATTCGGAGATCTAGAATTGAACCATACATATCCACTATTACAATCATACACCTTGGACGTATCAGCACCTCTATGGTTGACCTGTTTTAGGTGATTATCCCCAAAGCCTACCAAATAACTCATCCTCATTGGATTCTCACCAAAAATATAATCCACCTGAGAAAATGCAAACTTGCGCAAATCCTGTGGAGTGAAGTCCTTTTTTTGTCTCCACATTTCATGTTCTCAACTCTTGACGTTAACAAGTAGTCAGTGCAAGTAAGGCAAAATTTATGGAATGTTGGATGGCATTCCATTGTGTTATCCATATGAGTCCACCCTTTGTTCTATTGGGAGCCGAAGTTGGTGAATGAGGAAGAAGAGCACAGATGATTGCTTCTGCTGTCATTTTGTATTGTTCAATATCAGAACGAATTGCAGAAGTCATAGTGTTTGTCCTGAAAAATTGAACTTTCGAAAGAAGAACCTACATGCCAGCATGTTTGTTGTCCCGGCTAAACCAAGTCGAAGAATTGGGAAAAATCTTCACCATTCCCTACTGAAACATAGTTCAAGTATGATTCATTGTGGGTTGCATAATAAAGCCAGGTTGCTGCCCACAGAAGCTTATCTTTATATCCAGTAGAATTGTAGAAGGCTTGAACTGAAGGTATGATATTGCTATAGGAGCCTCGGTAAGAGTCAGCAAACTGAAACAATTCTTGTGCATGACGAATCAATATATATGAGTACGTAGAATCTGTATTGCGGAACACTTGTGAAGCAGATGCCATTGCTGCAACTGTTACATCCAATCTAGGACTTGAAGCGTCTACCCTGAGAGTTGGCCTTTTCTCATTCATATTTTCAGGCCTTTCCCAACACTTATGATCAATGCTTGCGTTTCCCACCTAAACATACAATACATTGCTTGAAGGATGTGCATTGATCAAATAATCTGTGATCCATCTGATGAAAGACTGAGCTGCCCCTAGTTGATGAGCAGCATCCATCTGATCCCCATACTCCAACACATTCAAGACAAAAGAGTTGCAGTAAAAGCCATGGGTAACCCAAATTTGATGTGATCCCCTGCATCATACATTCCTCCAGAAAGGTTTGCACCCACATCATTACCATATGACAGAGCAGAGTTCCCTCTCCATGGTATGGGATTATCATTAGGAAGCTTCCCAGCCTTCTGAATAGGAAAGAAGGTCAATGCGACTTTTAAGGCTTGGGCATATTTCTGAGAAATGGCTCCAGGAGGACTTGGAAGTAGCGAGACCTGATGGTGAGAATGCTTCCTG
This sequence comes from Pinus taeda, assembly GCA_000404065.3. NCBI lineage: Eukaryota > Viridiplantae > Streptophyta > Pinopsida > Pinales > Pinaceae > Pinus > Pinus taeda. The sequence goes on along the minus strand of APFE031624652.1, from coordinate 164,387 downwards.
GAATGTAGTATTGTTAACACTGCTGCCATTAAAGAACTGTACAGCTTTGGAACATTTTGACAAATTATATATTCTAAAAAACACATTTAATGATTTCTTCTTCAAAACAGGGTTTTGAAGAAGACTCAATCTCACACTGACATACAAGACAGAGTCTAACAGCTCCAACCTTGGTCTCAATGAGGCTCCAACCTCTTATGAGGACTCTAATCCTCAAATTCAATCTAGGCTCCAACCTAGTTTTCTACAAGGCTCCAACCTTATATGAGGACTCCAATCCTCTAGGGCTTCAACCCTTCTCTATTTGCTTTAATCCTTTAAGGTGACTTCAATGCTCCTTCAAATATTCCAAAAACTTCTACAACGAGACTTAAAATATATCTTCAATAATAATTAAACAATGCTTTAAAGCATGTCTCCAATACTTCTTTAAACAATGCTTTGCATATACTACTCCAAGATATACTTCTGCAAGTTCCTATAAAGTTGCTACAAATGGTCCCCAGTATACTTCAAAGTCTAGTTCAATTCGAGGTCAAATTCAACAAGCCTTCAAGATTCATTGAAAGTGTCTCAAAGGCTCTTAATGTTTGAGTTATGCTACAAGATTCTTCGAATTCCATAAGAGAGAAGCTCCAACAATTTCAAATTTGCTCCGACCAAGCTTCCAAAGATGATTCAACAAGGATTCTCCAAAGATATATTAATTAGGATTCAACAACGATGGATTCAATGCTTCTCTAAAGATGTTTCAAGGATGTGTAGGTCTTAACCCTGTACAGAAATTACCTGCATACGAATTCTAGAACACAGAAAATAAACAATGCGAGAGCATAATTTATTAAATCGACGTTTATATATAATTTTTATGCTATGCTAGTTAAGATCATTAATTAAACAAAAATACAAGATACACAACATGAAAATAATTTTATTAATAAGAATGATGAGGCCTATAATCCTCGTACTAATGACCAAGCTCCAACTTATACAATAAAATTATAATTCCTTCAAGGCTCCAACCACAAGGGCTTCACAAGGGGGAGAAATATCATACCACATGCATTCATATTGGGCGATATATAAAGAGGAAAAAATGACATAATATATTGAGCATATATTAGGGGGTAAAGGGTTTTTATATTGGAAGGTATAAAAAATGGAGCTCAAAGTTAATGAAAAAATGTAAAAGGATATAAAATTTGTTAATGAAAATGGATACCTACAATATCTAGTGAAGGTAGGGGATTTTTAAATTTGGAAGGTGTATTGGGTTCATATTTGTAGGCGATTAAATAATGTGATTTTTAGAGGTATTTTCCAATATATAGTCAAATTAGGGGTAATGTTTAGCATTCCATGAACACACATGATATGTCGAAGATTATTTCAGTGAAGCCCACATGGCTCCAACCTTGGTCTCAATGAGGCTCCAACCTCTTATGAGGACTCTAATCCTCAAAGTCAATCTAGGCTCCAACCTAGTTTTCTACAAGGCTCCAACCTTATACGAGGACTCCAATCCTCTAGGGCTTCAACCCTTCTCTATTTGCTTTAATCCTTTAAGGTGACTTCAATGCTCCTTCAAATATTCCAAAAACTTCTTCAACAAGACTTAAAATATATCTTCAATAATAATTAAACAATGGTTTAAAGCATGTCTCCAATACTTCTTTAAACAATGCTTTGCATATACTGCTCCAAGATCTACTTCTGCAAGTTCCTATAAAGTTGCTATAAATGGTCCCCAGTATACTTCAAAGTCTAGTTCAATTCGAGGTCAAATTCAACAAGCCTTCGAGATTCATTGAAAGTGTCTCGAAGGCTCTTAATGTTTGAGTTATGCTACAAGATTCTTCGAATTCCATAAGAGAGAAGCTCCAACAATTTCAAATTTGCTCCGACCAAGCTTCCAAAGATGATTCAACAAGGATTCTCCAAAGATATATTCAATAGGATTCAACAACAATGGATTCAATGCTTCTCTAAAGATGTTTCAAGGATGTGTAGGTTTTAACCCCGTACAGAAATTACTTGCATACGAATTCTAAAACACAGAAAATAAACAATGCGAGAGTATAATTTATTAAATCGACGTTTGTTTATAATTTTTATACTATGCCAGTTAAGATCGTTAATTAAACAAAAATACAAGATATGCAACACGAAAATAATTTTATTAATAAAAATGATGAGGCCTATAATCCTCGTACTATCGACCAAGCTCCAACTTATACAATAAAATTATAATTCCTTCAAGGCTCCAACCATAGGGGCTTCACAAGGGGAGAAATATCATACCACATGCATTCATATTGGGCGATATATAAAGAGGAAAAAATGACATAATATATTGAGCATATATTAGGGGGTAAAGGGTTTTTATATTGGAAGGTATAAAAAATGGAGCTCAAAGTTAATGAAAAAATGTAAAAGGATATAAAATTTGTTAATGAAAATCGATACCTACAATATCTAGTGAAGGTAGGGGATTTTTAAATTTGGAAGGTGTATTGGGTTCATATTTGTAGGCAGTTAAATAATGTGATTTTTAGAGGTATTTTCCAATATATAGTCAAATTAGGGGTATTGTTTAGCATTCCATGAACACACATGATATGTCGAAGATTATTTCAGTGAAGCCCACATGGCTCCAACCTTGGTCTCAATGAGGCTCCAACCTCTTATGAGGACTCTAAACCTCAAATTCAATCTAGGCTCCAACCTAGTTTTCTACAAGGCTCCAACCTTATACGAGGACTCCAATCCTCTAGGGCTTCAACCCTTCTCTATTTGCTTTAATCCTTTAAGGTGACTTCAATGCTCCTTCAAATATTCCAAAAACTTCTTCAACAAGACTTAAAATATATCTTCAATAATAATTAAACAATGGTTTAAAGCATGTCTCCAATACTTCTTTAAACAATGCTTTGCATATACTGCTCCAAGATCTACTTCTGCAAGTTCCTATAAAGTTGCTATAAATGGTCCCCAGTATACTTCAAAGTCTAGTTCAATTCGAGGTCAAATTCAACAAGCCTTCAAGATTCATTGAAAGTGTCTCGAAGGCTCTTAATGTTTGAGTTATGCTACAAGATTCTTCGAACTCCATAAGAGAGAAGCTCCAACAATTTCAAATTTGCTCCGACCAAGCTTCCAAAGATGATTCAACAAGGATTCTCCAAAGATATATTCAATAGGATTCAACAACGATGGATTCAATACTTCTCTAAAGATGTTTCAAGGATGTGTAGGTTTTAACCCCGTACAGAAATTACCTGCATACGAATTCTAAAACACAGAAAATAAACAATGCCAAAGCATAACACATCTAACACATATACACAGAGATTTCCCCTGGATCCTAAAACTGGGACTACTAGCTTGATTTTTCATTATGTTCCTTTCAATGTTATAATACATATTTATACATGCCGAAGCATCCAATACCATGGACCAAAAACCATCGCGTCCAAAAGACATGTGCAAAAAATCATGCACAAAACCATAAGTGGGTCCGCCCATCCTAACATAGGGTCCAAAACCAAAATTTTCCGGGGCACTGCCCCAAACCCCATAAAGTGGGATTACAGTACACCTCAAACCCCCTATGACCTCCCCCCCTCTAACCCCCAGTTAACTATGTGGGCTAGTCGTGGAAAGAATATAACACAACCCAACAGGATGTCTTCCTTAAGTGGTCACGATCAACTTCAAGTATCTACTTTTTAAGGCCCAAATTTAGCTTCCAAATAATCCCAATGCCTACTTTTAAAAGGGAATCAAATATGCTTCAAGGAAGTGTCTTGGTTTCCTTTCAAGGTGGGCTAAAAACTACTCCAAAGTGATTGTGAACTTCAGTTTCTCTGCGAAATTTGATCCAACCTGAGATTCTACTCAAAGGTCAAACCTTCTTCACAAAAGAATAAAGGCAAAAAATTTGATCAACAAAGACAACTCCAATGCTAAATAAGTTTTCCCAAGAGAGGTTTAAAAGTATGATCTAAGGCCTATTTATTATGCTCAATAAGACTTGATCCAATAAGCCAAAATATTCTCCACAAAAATGAGTTTTTTCAAGAAATTTGTTTCTGGATTGAAGCACAAAAGGGGCTAAACGCTGAGCCTCGGAGTTGAGCCAGAGACGGTTAACATTTGGGCACTAGTTAAAAAATAGAAGATGTTGAGATCTAATTAGAGACCAAAGGCATGGAGGGGCCATACCTATAGAGGTTTTCTTCTGGCCTTAGGGCCAAAAATATGATTCAATGCAAGGCCTAAATTCTAGCTAGAAGTATGCTCCAATTCACAAATGATATGCTGCATAAGGGCAAGAAATCTATTCTGATGATAGTCAAGGAACCCAAAAACCAGAAAAGTATGGCTAGAACCTCAATGATAAACCCAAAAAAATATAATCAAGATTCCAAAAGAACCTTTCCTTAATTCCTTTCTTCAATTCCTCTTAGTTTCAAGTTCTACTTGTCTTTACAATTTCTCTCCTCAGATAAACAAATGTCCTTGTCCTATTTGACTGAAATTTTAGTGTGTTTATATTGTTTGAATGGGCTTATAAGGGAGTTGACATGACTCTTTGAAGGGACATGCATTTCAACAGGGTTGAAATGACAATTTATTTGGAGCCGACCATAAAATGTTTTGAACAATTTGATTATATTGTGCATCAAACTTGAGATTTACATTAGTAAGACTACTCAAGTTCTCTAGTTTATTTAAGAGTCCTTTGACCTCTTCCAACTTCTCTTCCTAACACATGTGGTGGATTAATGTCACATAAGAAAAAAAATCAAGGTTAAATCCTTTCTGCAAAATTATATCATAGAAATTTTGAGCATCAAACGATCTTTCACTTTTAAATAGTTCATTGAAACACATACTATAGGCAGGGACATCCATGATGCACAGTTTCTACTGTTATAATCCTCATCAAAATTTCCTACCTTACAAAAGCCACCAATAAATGCATTGAACAAAGAAGCATTAGGGGATATGCCTTTTTGGCCTATTTCATTTAAAAGGGTTTGAGCTTCATATGCTCTGCCTCCTTCACAAAGACAATTCATTAGCAGACTATAGCTAAAAGAATTAGGCACGCAACCCTTCTTCTACATGTAATACAGTAAACTATAAGCCTCATTATCTATTTTTCCTCCAATACTAAGACATCGCATCAAAAAAATTGTAGGTTCTAGTTGTAGGAGCACACTCCCTTATTTGCATCTCACTTAAGAGTTTAAAAGCCATTGACAATTATCCATGCTTACGAAAGCCATATAGAGTATTATAAGAGATAGCATATGGTGGGAGAAGGACTTTCTCCAACGTCTGAATAAAAATCCTTTTTTCCTTCATCTAATTGCCCCCTCTTTGCAAAGGCCAAGGCCATCAATGACTATGGTATATGTGACAACAATCATAAAGGAAATTTACCAACCCCATAGAAGTATCGTAACTTCCATAAAAGTCACCGATAGCAAAACTTCCATGAATCCAAATGCGATCTACTTGGTCTATTTTTCCATGAATTCCTTTTATCATTACAATTTATTGCAATATGGAATAAGACCATTCCCATCACCTATTTTCCTTAAGGATTGTGCACAATAAACTGGATATTTATATCCATAAGATCCACCAAATTATTTTGCTTGAGCCATCAATAACAACAATGACGACAAATCCCAGGTCAATATAGTAGCTACTAAAAGAAATTTCACTATTCTTTTAAAGCAATTTTTGAAATAGGAAAAATTGAAGTGTAATGAAGGGGGAAAATCAATTCTTTAGCCAACTCAATAAAAAAGATACTCTAACAAGAACAATCATAAAAATTAAAAAATTAGGACGTTAAAAACAAAGAATTCGGATAATGAAATTTACTTGACAAAATCTATAAAGACAAATTGAATAACGATATTTCAATTAAACAAGAAAAATTAGAAATTTTTTGTAGAAATTATTTCATGAAGACGTGACGAATGCTGGGAAACACACTAAGGAAGTAATTATCCCTATCATTATATATAGAGAGTTTACCTTATGTATGTAAAATTAAATATTAATTATAAATTCACGGATTCCCCATAATCATGGATATTTCTTTAATACTTTATATTCTATAAATAATAAAAATTTTATTTCTTGTACTTGTAGCTTATTATATTATTTTCATTGAGTATAAATAATGATATTTATTCTTAAAATAGGATAATTAGTTTATGATTAATCCTGATTTAAACCAAAGGCCTTATATTTAATAACAAAGAAATATTTGGAAATTTGCATTCTTCATTCCATTATACTTGACATTGCTTCAATTCTTATAAGCATCTATCACCCTGATGAAGGTTCTTTAGTAGCGTACAACTCTAGTCTTATTGTTAGCAACTATCCATAGTGTCGAGGGTTTATTTGTACTTTCTACACTATTGTTGGAGTTCTTTAAATTTCTTATTTCTTTTATCACTTTCTCTTTATATATATATATATGCAATTTTTTGGCAATACGAAGCGGGGTGATATAAGAGTTATTTTCGGGGTGATATAAGAGTTATTTTTATTAGCAAATGATTTTAGTATAAAAACTTGGCTTAGAAGTTTTTCTTTATTTATAATCATTAAATAAATCATTACTAATGTTATTTATTATGTGAAATGGATGAGATTTATATGAAAATAGTGAATAATAAGTTTCCTAAAACAAAAAATTAAATATTTCATAGCTCAGTTATGAGAGTTCCTCCACAACTATAGGTTTATTACTATAATGTTAAGAATTTTATAATATTTTATAGATAAATAAAATCCTTTTTGATATATGACTACAATAATTTCTTCAAATCTATAATGATAATTAAATCGACAAGAATAAAACTTGGAATATATAGAGAGAATATCTTTGTGTACTTGTAATTAAAATTTTAGACCTTTGTTCGCTATAATTTCAAAGATATGCTTTGTGAACATTAGGCTTCTTGAATGCTCTTGAAATATGCTTCAAATAGGCCATTTTGGAATTTTCACTATAAATTTTCTTATGAAACGTGGAGGATACAAAGCGGATATCATAATGTACTTTAAGTAGAAAATTTAGACATTATCAAAGCATTATCAAAGATATGCTTTGATAATGTTAGGTTTTTTAAATGCCCCTGAAATCTTCTTCAAATAGGTTACCTTAGAATTTTTGTTGTAACGTTTTTCTGGGATGTTTCAAAGTATGAAACTTGGAGAAAATAGAGGAGAAATATTGATGTACATGTGATACAAATTCCATACTTTGGCTCACTATAAGTTTGGATATATTCTTTAAGAAAGTCAGGGTTCTTGAATGCTCTTGAAATATGCTTCAAATAGGCCATCTTGTTGTTGAAAATAATACTGAGAGGGGGGGTGAATCAGTATTATCAGAATAATTATTCTTTTTCAAAACAACTGATAT
>APFE031624652.1:130784-155715 GCA_000404065.3 Pinus taeda | reverse complement strand
ATGAACCCAAAACAATGGATCGACACAATTGACGAGACGCCATGGTCCAAAACATAGGTTCAAGTTCCAAGATCTAACTACCATGGACCAAAAGAATGATCACCAACATATACGCGCTTTTGTAAAGTATACCCCACGTGTATACGCGCCTTCGTCTAGATGAACCTGCGTATACATCTTTTTCTACTTTCTTAGCGCCTGAACTGAGATCTGTTACCAAAGAAGGTTGCCATCAAGGACAACACCTGTGCCATAGTTCCAAACCTATGCCATAATGCCAACACTTGTCATTTTCACTATAAATTTCTTTTTTAGATGTTCCACACTATGAAATATGGAGGATATAGAGGATATATCTCTAGATACCTATGAAAAAAAAATTATACATTTTCTCATTACAATTTGTAGATATTCCATGTGGAATTTAATTTTATTGAATAGTCATGAAATCAACTTCAAATAGGTTTTTTTTTTCTATATCTTATTTTTGGGATTTTTTAGAATGTGAAAATTCCAAAGATCTGAGGAGACATATAGAAGTTCCTTAGGTAAAAATTTCATAATCACATTTATAAAATTGGATATGTGGCAAGTTGTATAATTGTTTTCTTGAGAGGAATTTGAAAACAATAAATTTTGGGAGAAGAAAACCTGACGAAGGCATAAGCAACTACCAAATATGGTGAAGGTAGAAGAAACAAGCACATTTGGGGAAGGAAGAAGCAAGTACAAACATTATGAAGAAGCAAGCAAATTTTGTGAAGTAGGTTGGTTCCCAAAAATGTTTGTAACAATGGGTATTGGTCTCTTGTAGGTTGGTGTCTACAAGGTCTTTAATATAAATATTTTTTGTAGTTTTCTCTTGTAAGGGTTTCATCATATATCTTGTGTCACTTGTTCAATTTATAAGAGTGATGTTCTCTGTGTTTGAAGGTTTAAATAAGTAAAAAATATTATTACACTGATTCACCCCCCACTCTTAGTATAATTGTGAATCCAACAAGAACCTATTGAGGTCACTAAGTTACCTCTTCATGGGCATGTACAATAGGTTAGTTTTCCTTAAATTGAAGGCAATGATCAGGTGGTCTTTAGTTTGAAAGTGAAAGGAGTGTTAATAAAGCTTCCAGCATCTATATTGGGATTATCCATTACAAAGGAGTGCGCCTATTGTTAAATGGGTATTGAACCATATCTTATAGTAAGGATTTCAAGTCCTCTAAAATTCAAACAGTAAATCTCCAATGTAAATGGTCATGACAAGTTATTTGGATTCTTGTTCCCATAATTAGAGCTTAATTTTTTGCTTTGGGACCAAGTAGGGAAGTTTCAGTAAGCTGACAATAGATGTTAATTTTACGGGCTGAACTTGGTGGAATTAACTAAGTATTTAAATTAAAGTATGAATTTTGTGCACTTTTAGTGCGTACAATTTAAATAAAATATTGAAAAGAAGCTAAATAAATTTATAAATGAAATAAACTTGGGAAAATAAATATATGAAAAATTTCAGGTTTTATATCCCTGGTTTGTTTTTAGATTAAGCCTTAGAATTATTAGGTATTAGATATTAATTTAATTGTTAGGTTAATTATAAGATTTTGTTTTTTCAATTCTTAAATTAAATGATTGTATAAAAATAAAAATAAAAAAAAAAATTAAAAATTAATGTTTAAAAAAAAAATAAAAAAAAATAATAATAATCTTCCTGGCCGACCTGTGCTGCTGCTCCTTCATCATTCTTTCCCTCTTGAGTATTTATTTCCTCCTTCTGGCTCTCCTTTTTATCATCTTTATCATCTTTCTCTTTGCCCTGATGATGGATCCCATTTGGGATTCGAAACGTTGGTGTAAAAATCATCTTACTGTGGATCCTCCGATCAAAGATTCAAATATATGAAAAATATTAGAGATAGAGAATTTTTTTCTTCTATTAATGAAAAGGTTTCTATGGCTTACACAAAAACCAACAAATAAAATCTCTCCAGAGAAAACTTTCTACATAATGAAATATTTTCGTAGAAATCTCTATAGATAGTGATACATGAAGCAATTTCAACAATCCATTCCATGTACTTAGCTAGAGAAACATCCCTCCACAATATTCCACGTGGAATTTTCTAAACAATAGTTACCCATCTCCAGTCTAAACATTTCACCATTTTGTTTAACAAATTTTTCAATAATAATTCAATGATATTGTTGCATGGAACTTTGATAGAAGGTGTTTTCCATCACATCTCTTCATTGTTGGGAAATGGAAATGCAAATGTAGAGAAGAGCTAACTCCGCATAGCTTCTGCACTCTGTGTAGTATTGGTAAAGTGATGTGTGGAAAGTAATATGTGTGGTAGCATATTCATTCATTGTTTATGGAATCTCTCTGCACAATGAAAGCCTCTTCACAAAGCTATACCTCTAATCAATTGATTAACGGTTGTGTATTCCACACAATCAAATATATTCATACAAAACTCTCCACAAAATGAAAGATCCTTGCATAGTGAAAGCTCTTCGCATAGTGAAATATCTCCGCAAAAAACTTTTCGCACAATGAAATCTCTCCACAGAATACTCTCTGCACTGTGAAACGTGAAGAAATGTCATTAATCAATTATGTGTCCTTATCTAGAGTTGCATCCATCCAAAATATTCCACATGGTATTTTCTAAATCATAGTTACCCATCACTCTCTGGTCTAAATATTTCACCATGAATGTAAACGAGAGCTTGTGCAGGAGAGCGAATTGTGCATCTTGTTTAACAATTTCTTAGTAATGATTCAATGATCACAATGCATCTATCTACAATATCCTATGCACAAATAATTGTAGATCATCATTAATTTAGAAGTGTTTCATAAATGTTGAATGCAATATTGATATAATCATAATAACAAGTGCAGATGCAATGCTTGTTGGAAATTTCCAGCTTTGCATAAGAAAATATCCACATAAGTCTAGAAGTTCAACTCTAGCAGAAGAATGAACATGTGGATTTGATGGAGTGGAAGATATCTCACTACACGAAAATTTGATAGGAGGAATTTTCCATCGCCTCTCTTCCTTGCTGTGAAATGGAAATGTGAATGTTATCAATAAAAAAATGACCCTAGTTGTGGAGAGAAATCATTGAGGAAACCTTCAAACCACTTTGGGATTGAAAGATGGCCCTTCAATTTGGATAGGGATTTCTTCTTAACTTTTCTACTCAATGTTAGTGTAGTAGTAGGTCACTAATACACTCATTGGTCATATTTTACTTGTAACAAATGAATTTGATTTGGAAAGAAAAGAAAGAGACCATTAGGCATGGAGTCTCTAACATAAATAAATAGTTTCTAATCACAGATTACATGAACAACTATAAACAAAGGCAAGATAGCTTATGATTTCTTTAACATGTTATCATCAAGATATGGTAGAATACTATAGAAAATAAACATAAAAATATAGCAGTATGATTTCTTCAAATGATATTTAGGTTGAAATCACATAAGTATTTCAAATAACATGAACTTAAGCATTCAATATGAATTCTAATTTATATAGCTTTATTCAAATATTGACGACTAATGTTCAAAGGTGTGGCTAATGAGAAGATAAAAACAATAGAAAATAGACAGGAAATCATTCACACATAAATCTATGAAACTACACATATAAGACTACTTACATAAAATATATATTAATCTCATAGTCTATAACAATACACAAAGTTTTTCCAAAATCGTTTTCTCTTACAAAATCCTTGCTTAAATAATAAAATAATATCTCAAAGTGCTCTTGGTTTGATGGAAGTAAAATCACATAAAATCATAAAATTAAACAAATATGGAAATAGTTGTCAAATGGTTGATGTTGCTGGTAAATTTGGAGGGTGAAAAAAACTTTGCACAATGAAATCTCATCCCTGGTGGCACTCCATGATTTTCATGTCATTCAAGAAAGCATATATGTGAATAAATTTCAATAATCAATTCCATGTCCTCAACTAGAGTTGCATCTATCGACAATATTCAACATGGAATTTTTTAAATGATAGTTACCCATCACTCTCCAATCTAAATATTTCACCATGAACATGGATGAGAGCTTGCACAAAAGATCTAGTTATGCATCTTGTTTAATGATTTCTTAATAATGATCCAATCATCATGTTGCATCCATCTAAAATATTCTACACACAATTTTCTAAATGATCATTTCCTATTACTCCCCAGTCTAAATATTTCACCTTGAACTTCTTGTGAAATGATAATGTGGATGTGGAGCAGATTTAATTCCACATAGCTTCCATACTACATGTAATATTGGTAATATTTTAATGCTAAATAATGCATATATTTGTTATGGTAGAGTATGGCATAATCTTCATTCATTATTTATGAAATTTCTCTACACAAATCTATATCGCTAATTAATTGAGTAAAGGTTGTGTACTATGCACGAAACTTTCCACACAATGAAATCATTTTGCATAGTGAAATCTCTTCGCATAGTAAAATCTATTTGCACCAAAATCTCCACAAAAATATCTCTGCACAAAGTTCTTTGTATAGTGAAAGCCCTTCATATAGTGAAAGCTCTTAACACAACACAGAATTAGCCAACGAAGCTAATTAATTGATTAAAGGTTGCATGGAATGAAGAGAAAATTTGACACAATGAAATATTATCCCAAGTGGAATTGCATTATTTTCATGTCGTTTGAGAAATTGAATTCATGAAGCAATTTTTTTGTCAGACAAACTTTCAACAATCAATTTTGTGTCCTCAGCTAGAGCTATATTGCATCATGTTTAATGATTCCTTTTTAATTGATCTATAATTTATCCAGGACAAAGAATTAAATATATTACAAACTCATGTGCATGGATGTGCCTATGTTACTTTATGCAATGGATCGATAAAATTGCGAAATACATAGATACTGAAGCAATTAGAGAAAATATAATAGGCAAACATGTAAACACAACAATTTTAATAAGGAGTTCACCAATGCTCCTGGGCTACTGGTCCAGCCTTCAGTGGTGGCCTCTCTATTATGTTTTCAAAGCAGAGTTTTTTTACAACAGTGAGTTCAATTTGAGTCTCACTCAATAGACATAAATCAGTAGGACTGGACTTGGATCTCCATAGTCTCTGGAGTACACAAACTCTCCTTATTGAAACTCGACCTCTATTGGTCACAGTAGTATGAGCCCAATCTGAGACTCATACATGACAGACATGTACAAAGGAGTTTGATTGAACCTCTCAAGCCTTCTCTAGAGTTCACAGACTCTCTGACTCTCTCTAGCTCTATCTGGCTTGATGTTGCCTTCAGGTCAGCTTGGCTTCTTCCCTCTGTTCTCTGCTCTTAGCTTTCTTAACTCGATTTTCTCACTACTTCTCCCCCCTTTTGTTTCTACCAGTTCGTGGCTTTAAAGCCAATTTGATTTCTAATTGTTCGTTTCCGCTTCTCAGCTTTCTGGTTCTCCTACCTCTGCCCATTTGAATTCCTCTGTTCTGCGTCATCATCATTGTGTAGCACCTTACAGGGAGGTGGCCACATGTTTCATAACGAACCGAGTGTCAATTCTCTTAGAAATGTTTGAACTGTCGTTATTTCCATTTAACTCCCAGAATGCCTGCGAACATGATTCCTCTGCCAACTCATCGTTCATGCTGGACTTCAAACCTTTATACAACTCGACCTATTTACCCCATTGAATCTGGTCATCCATTGGATTGCATTTCTGTCATCGATCTGGGGCCTCCAGATCCTACGATATCTGTCCATATCGGGTGGGTAAGTTGCATGATGTTTACCCATCCGATGTGAGTAGTTTTATCTCTCTTCTGCCATATGCATGGTACCCAGTGTGTGGCATCGGGTGGGACTTAGTCGAAACCGCTTACCGCTCGAAGCCATTCCCATATCCTACCGGTTTTTGTGTGGGACCCGCCTCTGATGGGATCAGCGAATTCCATATGGTTTTATGACTTTACAAGTCTGGGTCACTCAGGGATTTTTATTCTATGAGGGGTCTTCCTGGCGATATGTGATTAGCGACATGTCACTAATCGCATATCAGAAACTTTCCCCGTTTCTCAGAAAGACTTCTCGTTTTGCTATTTCGTGGCAGCACGTGTTACCATGGGCCAACGGTCTACGTGCTTGAACAAGGGTCCTTGTTGCTCGGGGCTGCTCACAAATTACAACTGTTCGAGGATATTTTTGATAAGCTCGACCTTTGTAAGACTTTGAAACTTTGGCATGAATTTCACAGAGTTATGAAAACTTACAGAGTTCTTTAGGATCCAATTCGAATCACGGCCTTCCCACTGAAAAATCTTTTGGACCACCAAAAGTTGGTTTTTAAGCATCAATCCAATGAGGGTATAAATTCCTTGCTTGTCCAATTTCTATCCATTTCACACTGCTTGGTTTTGAACCTTTGAGCCCAATCCAGAGGTACTCAATATCCCCTCTATGCGTGGTTCTCACCTTCCTGTCTAGAACTGTATCTTCCTGTAATTCATTGAGATATTCAGGCAACAAATCATCAATAGAAGGCAATTGACTCAACTCTTCGGGATCTTCAATCAATGAAGGTTCAAATAGTCTCAAGTTATCTGCATTAACAACTGAGTAGATGTGCATGTAAGCTGGTAAATCAAGGTGAAAAGCGTTCTCACCAATTTTCTCAAGTATCTTGAAAGGTCCATACCTTATTGGCTTCAGCTTTTCACCTTCACCTTGCATTCTGTCTTTGTTGATATACAGCCAGACTTGATCACCAACTTGGAAACTATGCTCAATCCGATGCTTATCATGCCTTGCCTTGTAATTGGCTTAGCTCTTTTCCAGTTGTTCCTGTACTACTTGGTGAATCTCTTGGATTTGTTCAATGAACTTGGTTTCATTGTCCCTCACTATGTTCATCAACCGTGATGTCTTTACCAAAGACAAAATACAAGGGATACCTTGGTGTGAAACCAAAACAGGTCTCGAAAGGAGATCTTTGTGTAGAAGAATGTTCAGCGCGGTTGTAAGCATGCTGCACATAACATAGGTGTTCATCCTAAAGCTTGGGATGCTTGCTGCAATAACATCTGAGCAACTAGATCACTGTCCTGTTGACCACTTCTGTTTGGCCATCTGTTTGCGGATGAAAGGTTGTGCTCTTCTTCAGTCTGGTGTCCATCAATTCCCACAGATTCGACCAAAATTTCCCAACAAATCGGGTATCTTGATCAAATACAATGGAAGTGGGTAATCCAAAATGAACCCATACATACTGAAAGAACAACTTTGCGGTTTGTTCAGCTATAATTTGTTTGTTACAAGGTATTAAAATACACATTTTTTTGAACCTATCCACAATAACACATAAATAGTCATGACCCTTTCTAGATTTAGGCAGTCCCCCAACAAAGTCCATGGAAATACTTTCCCAGGGGTAAGAAGGAACTGGTAATGGAGTGTACAAGCCTAGTTTCTATTCTTGGGCTTGCTTTTAGCACACATGGTACACCCTCTTACATATCTAGAAAATGTCTCGTGCATTTTTGGCCAATAACAAAATCTTTGCAACTGTTTTACTTACACCAAAGTGACCTGATATTAGAGAAGTGTGTGCTTCTCGAATTATCTTTACTCTTTATGTTTGACGAATGAATAACCTTCTGAAATGATACAAGAGTTGGTCCTTAACATGATAATCCAATTCTTCTACTTGTTTTCCATGACTTAAAGTTGCATATACATCTTTAAAATCTATATCTTAAGCATATTGTTCAATGGAGCTTTCATACAATACTAAATTATGCTTAATTATAGTGGATGCATTTATGATTGGTCTGGACAACATATCTACAACTTTATTGTGTATACCCTTTTTATATCTGATGACAAGATGAAACTATTGTAGAAAACCCATCCACCTATAATGTCTTGATTGCTGCAACTTAGTTTGTGAGTGCAAATATTGAAGTGGTTGATGATTAGTATGTATAACTGTCTCTTTTCCCATTAAATAATGTTTCCACTTTTTCACACTCTGTACTGATGCATACAATTCTTTATCATATGTGGGATAGTTAAGTAATGTAGAATTAAATGTCTCAGAATGATAACATATGGGTTTACCGTGTTGCATCAACATTGCTCCCATGGCATAGTCACTGGCATTTATTTCAATCTTGAATGGTCTTTGAAGATCGGGCAATGCTAGTATTGGTGCTATACTAATCTTTTCTTTTAAGGTGTCGAAGGCTTTTTGTTGTTTTCCTCTCCACTGAAACACCTTGTTCAATCCTGTTAAAGCATGTAAGGGAGCTGCAATCAAGGAAAAGTTAGAAATAAACTTTCTCCAATACTATGATACTCCTAAGAAGCTTCTAACTTTAGTAGCAGATTTGGGTTTAAGCCAATTTACAATGACTGCAAACTTAGAGGGATCTATCTTCAATTCACCACCCCCTACAATATGACCCAAATAATTCAAAGATGTTTTTCCAAATTCACATTTGAGAGCTTAACATAAAGATTCTCTTTTTTCAAAACATTTAGAGTCTTCTTGACATGCTTTAAATGTTCTTCCCATGTTTTACTAAATATAAGAATGTCATCCAAATATACAATCACAAAATTATCAATAAAAGGTCTGAGTACATCATTCATTATTCTCATGAAAGTAGCAGGAGCATTAGTCAAGACAAAAGGCATAACCAACCACTCATACAATCCCTGCTTTGTTTTGAAAGTAATCTTCCATGCATCTTGCTCTGCAACTCTAACCTGATGAGAACCACTATGCAAGTCCAACTTGGAAAAATAAACAGCTTCTTTCAACTGATCTAATAGATCATCTATGCGAGGAAGGGGATAACGATTTTTTATTGTTATCTTATTCAATGCTCGGTAATCAATGCACATTCTCCATAAGCCATCTTTCTTTCTCACCAAGACAATTTGAGACCCACAAGGCGATGTGCTAGGTCTTATGAACCCTTTCTTGAGCAGCTCTTGTACCTGTTTCTTGATTTCTGCATTCTTTAAAGCAGACAACCTGTACATTCTGATGTTAAATAATGGAGCATCTTGCTGCAAATTAATATCATGTTCTATTTCCTTTTTGGGTGGCATACCTTTAGGTTCTTGAAATAGTATATCATATTCTGAAACAACTTTTTCTAAATCAGCTTTTTGTTTAGCCTTACAGCTGTTGTTTCATCTCCTAAGTCTGACTCCAAATCCTTTTGAATAGCTGTAATAACCTTCTTATTTTTTTCATCCTACTTCTTGGGTTTCAGCTCTAGATGTAGAATCTAGCAGTGTTCATCATCATGCCCATCCTTCTTACAATGAGTGCATTAAGATTTGGTCTTTTGTACAGTATTTGTCTTCCTCTCTTTCCATTTTTGTTTTCTTTTCTCCTTATTCTTGTTTGCAGTGGGTTTTGATGATCTCATAACTTCTGGGCTCACATTCTTACCTCTAGCCTCTAGATGTGTAGCTTGAACAGATACCTCATCTATGCTAGTGGGATTAAACATGAGAATAGTGTGCCTTAAGTAGTAGTGTAGACCACCTATATACTTCGGCAAAGTTTCAGGTGAGTCTAAAGAAATTCCTAGAATCAAAGCTCTTTTCCTAAATTGTTGGGTGTAACTTTGTACACTTTTCCCTTTTAATTGTCAAAGAGTTTGCCAGCTCATCATGGCTTGCTGCATATAGGCTAGTGGATAGAATTTCTTTCTAATTGCAAAAACAAATTCACTCTAGACAGAAAGAATTTTACCATGCTTCTTCACGTCAACTTGTGTCCTGCCTTCCCACCATACCAAGGCAGTGCCTCCAAGGCGTAGGCTGGCCAAATGAATCTTACTACTATCTGAATCAATGCTCTGCACCCTGCAAGACACATTAATCTGTCTAATCCAATTATCCAACTTCTCTGCATTCAACTCTCCATCATATATTGGTAAATCAAATTTAACATCTAATTTAATCAAAGATGTCTTCTTTTTATTTTCAGGGCTATCAGAAGGTGTGGGAAGTTTTCTTCTTTCCCTTTTCCTTTAGAGTGGTCATGGAGGAGAGATTCTTTTGCTCCTTTATCTTGTTTGGAGTTTGATGAACCTTCCTCTCTACCTTTCTTAAATTCTCTATACATTTCCTCTACCATGGCTCTCATAGTCATGAAACTATCCATGAACTGAGGGTCTGATTCCAAGGGATTTTCTTCTCAAATTTTCCTCTTAGGATAGACTCTTCCAATTTCAGGGTTAGTTTCAACCAACTCTCCTTCTCCTAATTTAATCTCTGATCTAGTTAGCATTCAACAAAAAGATCCAGCACAAGCTTGTTTAATCGTAGTAACCTAGAGCTCTGATACCACTTGATCTGGAATTTATCCAGGACAAAGAATTAAAGGTATTATAGACTCATGTGCATGGATGTGCCTATGTTACTTTATGCAATGGATCAATAAGTTTGCGAAATACATAGACATTGAAGCAGTTAGAGAAAACATAACAGGAAAACATGTAAACACGACAAGTTTAATAAGGAGTTCACCCAATGCTCCTGGGCTACGTCTCCTAGTCCAGCCTTCAGTGGTGGCCTCTCTATTATGTTTTCAAAGCAGAGTTCTTTTACAACAGTGAGCTCAATTTGAGTCTCACTCAATAGACATAAATCAGTAGGACTGGACTTGGATCCCCCAAGTCTCTGGAGTACATAGACTCTCCTTACTGAAACTCGACCTGTATTGGTCATAGTAGTATGAGCCCAATCTGAGACTTATACATGACAAGCATGTACAAAGGAGTTCGCTTGAACCTCTCAAGCCTTATATGGAGTACATAGACTCTCTAACTCTCTTTGGCTCTGTATGGCCCGATGTTGCCTTCAGGTCAGCTCGACTTCTTCCCTCTATTCTCTGCTCTTAGCTTTCTTAACTCGCTTTTCTCACTGCTTTTCCCCTTTTGTTTATGCCAGTTCGTGGCTTTAAAGCCAATCTTGTTTCTGATTGTTTGTTTCCGCTTCCCAACTTTCTTCTCTTTCCTTTGTCCATTTGAATTCCTCTGTTCTGCTTCATCATCACTATGTAACGCCTTACAGGGAGGTGGCCACCTGTTTCATAACGAACTGAGTGTCAGTTCTCTTGGAAATATTTGAACTATCGTTATTTCCATTTAACTCCTAAAAGCCCACAAACATGATTCCTCTGCCAACTCATCATTCATGCTAGACTTCAAACCTTTATACAACTTGGCCTGTTTACCTCGTTGAATCCAATCATCCATCGGATCACATTTCTACCATCGATCTGGGGCCTATATATCCTACGGTCTCTATCCATATCGAGCGGGTAAGTAGCATGACATTTACCCTTCAGATGTGAGTGGTTTTCTTTCTCTTCCACCAGACACGTGGCACCCAATGTGTGGCATCGGATGGGACTGGGTCGAAATTGCTTACAGCTCGAAGTCCTTCTGATATCTTGCTAGTTTTTGTGTGGGACCCGCTTTTGATGGGATCGGCGAATTCTGTATGGTTTTATGACTTTTCAAGTCTAGGCCACTCGAGGCTTTTTCTTCTCTCAGGGGTTTTCCCAGCGATATGCGATTAATGACTTGTCATTAATCGCATATTAGAAACCTTCCCCGTTTCTCAAAAAGACTTCCCATTTTGTTGTTTCATGGCAGCACACGTTAACATGGGCCAATGGTCTGTGCGCTTGATCGAGGGTCATCGTTGCTCGGTGCTGCTCACAAATTAAATCTATTCAAGGATATTTCTGATAAGCTCGACCTTTGTAAGACTTTTAAACTTTGGCATGAATTTTACAAAGTTATGAAAACATAGAGAGTTCTTTAGGATCCAATTTAGATCATTAGTGATTCAATGATGACACCATATCCATTTACAATATTCAACACACAATTTGCTAAAAAATAATTTCCCATTGCTCCCTAGTCTAAATATTTCACCATGAACTTCTTGTGAAATGACAACGTGAATGTGGAGGAGAGCTAATTTCCCATAGCTTCTGCAACCTGCACAATCGTGTTTGGATATGTTCTGCACTTTCACATGTTATTATATGGTATCAGTAACATTTTAATACTAAATAATGCATATCCCCATTATGGAAGAGTAAAGGGATGTGAAGAAAGCAATATGTGCAGTAGAATCTTCATTCATTGTTTTTACACTTCCGTACATCTTAACCATCCACACATAGTAGCATTATGGAACTTTGATTACTAAATACTAAAAATTTACACATTAAAGCATTATGCAGTTTGTGTTCGGTAATTAATAGCAAAATTAGTAAATTATAACCATAATGCTTAATTACGATATTCACTTACCGAATCAATCTTTCTTTCTCTATGTTTCACATAAATCTAATTTAACATTGTAAGATAAATTATCGCATGACTTATATCACAATCCATATCATATTATGACTTATATAAATGTGCTTATATTAAGGTGCATAACAAGCAACATTGATATATTATGAGAAGTTCTTAAATATTATATGGATCTTTAGTACACTTTCTTGTACTTTTGTTTCATATATGCAAAGGAACTCGATATAGCACATTTGAAGGAAGGGCATCGTATTGTATGCAAGTTCATAATTTCACACTGAATATAGATAGATGTGCTAATAATGTAGAGTGAAGGATCTATAGGTGAAAGTGTATGTGTGGAGACAATCGAGTGCAAAGAAGGAGGCACATATATAGCACAACTTCAAAGCAGGTTTAAGAGAACCAGAAGATTGGAGAACAATATTTATGAGTGTGAAAAGAAAGGAAATCAAAGAGATGATGCCTATGTCATTATTGTACAGATTGTGAAGCATCTATTTTAGGTTGTGAAGTATCATTTTTTCACTTACTTTATACAATATTACAAATCAGAGAGTACATGAAAACACCTCTCAACAAATTTATCATTGTCTTAATTGAAACAATTTTTCTTTGTTAACTAGTTCAATACCACGCTGTACTATTTTCCCTCGATTCTTACTATTTACGATATTTCAAATTAGCATCATTTATAGGGTAGAAAGTTTTGATTGTGAGGAATGAAAGAGTATGATAGAAACACAATAAAATATTTATACGTATTTTCATATTTTGCAGAACAAAAGTTATTCAATTCTAAATACTTGACATTAGCAATTGCATTCTTAAGAGATCTATGTTTGAGATCCAAAATTGTCAGATAGTTTTAAATGGAAAATAGTTTAGTACTTCAATTTGTAGATAACGAACTTGTTTAGCTAATTAAAGTTTCTATCGCACTCAAATAAAACATATTCAATGTACTATATCATTTTTAAAACATAGGCATAAAAAACAAACTTGCTCAACAAAATCATAATTGTAGTATCGAGAGTTATTTTCTTGTACACAAAAAGGGTGTGAGGAAACATAATTAATTAAGTAGTACGCATATATATAATTAAACTGAGATTTTATTGTGCAAAATGAGGCAATGTGAAGGAACTACAATGAAAAGTTTCTTCGGACTTCCATATTCCACAAAATGAAATCTATTCAGTTGTGAAGACATGGTACTAGAATTCTATTATTAAGAGATACATTCCTAAGATCCAAAACTATTGTCAAATGTTCAATTTTGGTTTGAAATAATAACACATAATTGAATACAAAACAAAATCTTAAAACATATGTTTGAAAATTTATAGCAAACATTATCATAACATTGATACAGGGTTAGATCCAGTAACAATTGTATGTAGATTCAAATGTCAATGACCATAACCATAATTCAGGTATCTGCAAGATCATAATCAAAACTAGTCATAAAATACAAAATTATTGAATAGGGTTGGAATTGTAGCACCGATAATTGAAAATCCTAATACAAAATCGTAAAAATAAATGTGTTTGTTCCAATGGAAATTGGGATTGCACTCCTGTAAACTATAATACGAAAAAGGGCATCTGCAATGAAAAACAAGAATTTGTTTACAATAATTAGCAAAGGTCATCATAACATAATAAAAAATATATATTACCTAATATTAGCTAACAAAAAATTGAATGTTGAAGGATTTGAGAACACTTACACTATGCAAAAGTGTCCATCATGATTGTGCTTCTGTTAGATGTCTTACGCGTCCATGATTTGTTCAAAAAAATTGTTGATTGTAGCTTTAATGTAATCTATTTCAAGAGCAACTATAATTTCCATTTTGACATTTTTATTGAACATCTCCTTTCAATTTTTCTAGATTCTTTCATCTGGGCAACCAAGACAGAGTTCTTGTTATTGACTTTAACAAAATTAATTACCCATTTGGTAATGTCTTCTATAGTAAAATCAATTATGCCATCAAACTTCGTTGTCATTGACTATATAGTTGGTCCAATTCAAATTTTAATGTGTCTCTTGAAGTTAATTCATAATTGAGTAGGATGTGTGGACCATCTAAGCACTGTATAAATTTTGTCACTATTTGATAGGCATCACCTCTTCTCTTGCTTAGCTTATCACATTTAGAAATGATTTCCTCAAGTGTATTGATTATCTCCAACCATCCAGCTTCCAATTTCTTAAGTCTATTAACATCTAGACACCCTTGGTTTTACTCTCTATATTAGAGAGAAATGAAAGCCTTTCACTAAGAGTAATTAAATCATTGTCAACAAATTTCATGTCTTCCTTAAGATTACTATCAACCAAATTCACAAATTTTCTAATTTCCTATTGCAAACATGTTAAATCAAAAAATTATTGTCATGCATAATCAATAGTTTATAATATTTGGCATTATGTTATTGATTATATATGATTTTACTGCATTAAGTAGATTAAAAACTTTATTACATCCACGTGGTGTTTTAGTAGAAGAAGTTGACAATGATAATGAAATAAAGCTAGTGGAGTCATTAATAGAGGAACCAGAGTTAAAATGTCTTCTAGTTCTTTTAATCTCTTATACAGTATCATATTTTATGCAACATGCTCATGAACAGAGTATGCAAGTGCATCACCAGTAGATCTATGGAATACCATGAGATTCTTCATTCCAATGTCAGACAGATCAATGTCCATTTGTTCTTAACCAATAATCTCTTTATTATGAACTTTTACTTTTTCAATTCTCAAATTTTTTGAGCCCCTTTCATATATTTCATTTTGCAATGTGACAAGATGTTCATCGAAAATAATGACCTCTTTTGCAATCTTCTCCATTCTCTTCTCATTCTCTGTTGAATAAGAAGTAACCAAGTCAGTGGCACATTGTTGTCATTTTCCACATCTATAGTTTCTTGAATGCCTTGTCTATTTACGAAACTTTCGGATTTGATTGTTTGAACTATGTGCACTTTGTATGGAAAGAATGTCCAAAGGGACTCTTCAACATCTCAATGACCTGATAACTCACCATGAATCACTTTTCCAATGCCATGGGTTTTTCTCTTTCCTAAAATAGAGGATGAGTTTGCACCAATATCGGTGTGGAAGCTGGAGATTGTTGTGTAGGATTTAGGCCTCTTTTCCTATGTTTTACTTCCCTGTTAATGTTGGTTTCTTAAAAAAAAAAATTCCAATATCCATTACCAGTATTTGATATTTTATTATCTGTAATTCTTGTAAAGGATATGTTGTGTAACCATATTTTGAATTAGACAAATATTTAAACAAACAATTTGCTTCCACATTATGAGATGCGAAAATTGCATTGGATTTTTGTTTAGATTCAATTTAGGTTATTAGGGCATGTCATCAAATACAATGTATCTTGTATCACTAAGAAAGAAAATGAAAATACCATAGAGAAAAGAGAAATAAATGAAAAGTTGATAAGATGGAGTGAGTATTGCATGTGATAAATTTGATAAGATGGAATAAGTATTGCATGTGCTAAAACATTTGCTGGAGTTCCTATGTTCATAAGGTGCGAAAAGAGAAAATAGAAATCCCTAAACAATTGTGTAAAGAAAGAAATACCTTGGAGAGAAAAATGTGAAAGAACATGAGCAATTGAGAAAATGAATTGCTAAATAACATTGACTCTGCCCAGTTATGAGCCCAAGAAAGTATTTGGTTCACATAATTTCAAGCTCTTGATGGCTACAACATTCATTAATTCACTATTGCAAATGCCATTGTTTATTTTATTTTATGTTGGCAAATTCAGATACTTCTTAGTTGATTGTACGAGTGCAAATAACATGTTTCATTTTTATGCTACCTATTTTCACTCTCAATCTCGCTTAACTTTGCAATTTTCCACTCTGGTCCTAGTTATCAGTTGTTACTATTTCTCATGTTAGTTTATTTGTTACTTATTTTTCTCTCAATCTTGCTTAAATTCACAATTTTCTGTTCCAGTACAAATTAACCATTGTTACTATTTATCGTGTAGAAACTCACTATCAATAAATAACAATTGAAAATATCAAATCCAACATTTACGAGATGTGATGGAAATAAATCACGATATTCCAAAACCATCTTGTCCACTCACTCCACATTTTTCACTTGTTTTAATATTATTGAAATGAGTTTCATTACAAACACTAATTTGAATACAAAATAAGTATGAATTATTTTTTATTATGAAAATTTGTTTAGAAATTGTCAACCATAACTATAAACAATCGCACATAAATATTTTTCTTATACGTGACCATCTACCTCTACCACGAATTGATTTGGTGGTTGAGGTGCCCCCTCCCCCCAATGAAATCGATGTCCATTCACTCTATTTTGATATCAAAGTACAAAAAATGATGAACAAAATTTAATTTAGGAACAATGTGACACGTGATTTTCAAGATCACAATACAAAGCTAATTTTAATAACACGTTCCAGCTGGCTGCATACAAAATTTCCATGATTTTTGACAACACGTTTTTCCAAGTGATGCTATTAATCATGAATTAATAGTTTATGCCAATAGTTTTATGTTCAACGTGTTTGTCTATTTGTCCAAATTCAAATGATTTCGGAAGACGATTGACATTTGTTGCTTTGTTTCTAATTTTAAATCTATCTTTCTTATCAGTTACCAAGTTCAAATATGATCTATAGATTTCTCGATACACTTAACAATTTCAATAAATAACAATTGAAAATACCAAAGTGAACATTAATAGGAAGTGGTTAAATAAATCTCGAAAGTTGAAAATCATTTGGCTTTTTTATTTTTCTAGCTATTATTTCTTTA
The DNA here is from genome assembly GCA_000404065.3 of Pinus taeda. Taxonomy (NCBI): domain Eukaryota; kingdom Viridiplantae; phylum Streptophyta; class Pinopsida; order Pinales; family Pinaceae; genus Pinus; species Pinus taeda. The sequence goes on along the minus strand of APFE031624652.1, from coordinate 138,493 downwards.
ATATCGCCGATATACATGTACTAAGAAGCCAGAATTTACGAATTAAGGTAAATACGAATTCATTGTCATCCTGACCATTATTGCACAAGTTATTAATACAATGGTATATAAATATTATGTGAAGTCATGATCACTTAACTCTAATGTAGAATGATTTTATGGTTGTGTTAATATTCTGTATGTGGTGTCAATTATCATTTTTGTAATTTTCTTTGATAGTTACTCAACGTGAGGTACAAAATGGAATGAGTACACATCGATCAACTGAAAAATACCAAAACGGTTTACATTTAATATTGTAAAAAAAGCCCTTAATTAATTGTTTAATAGATGTTAAAGTGTATTACCAAACATTTCATCGATTTGCGTGGTTGGGAAATGTGTGCGGAGTTTTGAAACGCCAGTGTCTATAATGCGATTTTTTGGAAGTTTTTCCGGTGGGTTTTTCCGGTCAAAATCCTGCAGCAATTTATTAGAAACGCAAGTTTGATAGATAGTTTCTACACAATCAAAGCGTCCCAGGGGTTTTTCAGAGTGTTGAATCCAAATATATAGTTAAAAAACCATTTTAACTGCAACAAATCAAGATTTAACCTCAATTTCTTCCGCCAGATTCCATAACAAGAATCTCCAAAAAGTCGCATTATAGACAACTCCGTTTTGAAACACATAACATAAAAGTTGTTTGACACATAATACTTTTTTGTATAGTAATTACTTGGAACACTAAAAGATGCTTTATTTTTCACATTAAAATGATAAGTCGTGTAACATAGTGCTTCATTCGAAAATGGAGTTGAATTTTTATAACAATAAGCTTATATTGAAATTCAATGTATATAGAAATAATTAGTGTTGTGTTTTCATTGTAAAGAATACACAACAAGCATGATGAACTCTCTTTGCGTATTTTCACACTCACACAATGAAATTAACTAAATTAAAAACAAATTAATTAAATACTTAACACTACTCGAATTTTAGGTTCATCAAATTTTTAATTGACTAACAAAAGAATATCCAAAATATCTAGTTACACATACTGAATACGCTACATACAATAAATTCGAATAAGATTATGGACCGAATCAACTTTTGTTCATAGTTAAATTAATTATGCGTCTACATAATAAAGTTCTCTAATCACCCTATTCTCTTTTATATACAACATCTTCCGTATAAGGAAATATAATAGTATTAATTGTATATTTGTTCAGCTCCAACCCCCCTATCGACCACATATACCAAAATTTAAATTTGGTTAACCATCACTGATTTGTATAAAAGTGTTGTGCGGAACCATAATGTGTCAAACAGATCTACGAACAATGTAATGTCTATGAAAAATGTAAAAGTTATCTGTATTCGTAATAATTGCTTTGTGGAAAATAGATGTATCAAAAAAATTTACAACCACGAATATTTATATGAAGATGCAAAATTGTTGGTCGTCAATGCATAGGTTCAAAATTTGGCACAACCAGAAAAACTTCTTACTCCACACCCCCCACTTTTTTCTCTCCCTTTTTACTACTGTTGCATTATGTTACTCTCCTATTTCTATATTTTTCATAATGAAAAATTACTTCGTACATGTATAGACTGAAAATTCAAAAAAATTAACTAATATATAATATTGATTAATATTTTCTCAGTATTATTTTTTTTAATTCCAAATAATGAAATGCTAAGACATATTGTTGGATGGATACATGTCCAGAGATGTGTAAAATGGGTAATGATGAGTGCAGAGCTATGGAAAACACTTTCGAGGCATTAACATTGACATTTTTGTTGTTATAGCTAGTGCTACTACTTAATAAAACCTTCGACTCCACCTCAACACTCCGCACAATGAAAAACATCAATACTAGCAACTATATCAATTTCTTCCCATAAATGCTTGCTTCATTTGACACACTTTAGAAATCGATATCAGCATAGTATTTTATTAATATGATAAAACTCAATTTTTTTTTTGTGAACTAAATCTCTCATGCCACGACGATGTTAATATTGGAAGCACGAATATGCAGAAACATGAAAATGTGCATGATCCAAACCGAGAGAGTTGTCCAACAATAGGAAAATTGTATTGCCATAACTTAAGCTAATTTTTAGTTGCACAATTGCAAAAGCTATGAAAGATGTGAAAGTGATGTGTAAAATGTGCCAAATTGGGGAAGCGTTGTTGTATTTTCATTATGAGTACTATGTTTTCTTCGTTTCACTCTCAATTCTCACATTGTTTTATTGTTTTGTCAAATTTTCAAATTCTATAAATAATCAGGCAATATTACGACTTGGTTACATGGGATAATCGATGAGTCATTTTTAGTGATATTGTTGCCAATTAATGGAGTCTCTAATGATGGTTTTCTTTGTTTACATTGTCAAGCAATGGAGTAATGGCACAATTCTCATTCTTGCATCGTCAAGAAATCTTAACATTACATTATACTTTATGGTTGAAGAATTTGAATATTTAGAGAAAGGTCTTCTGGATTAATCACATCGTAAGGATTGGGACGAAGTTTCGAACCAACTAATGTGGTTCATCCTTAGGAAAAGGATAATTTGAATATTATCGAATAGCCCCTTTGCTTAATTGGATAATTTGGGTTTGGTTTAATGTTATGATAGGGAATGTGTGAATGTGTGGAAGTGCAGAATACTGATTTCTCCGCATTCTCTCAAAAACAACTTCTTCCACACTAAAGACTTTGTACTCTTATGTTTTTTCTCAGAACATGTGTGTGAATGTGAAACTTTTTTTGGGTGTGGAAAGTGAGTGTGAAAAGTTCAAAGCCAATATACAATGTTACACAATCAACTTTTCTACACTTCAAAGCCAATATACAACACCAAATCTCATTTATCAAACCATGGTCCCTAAAGGGAGGATTGAGGCAAGAACCACTTGTTATTAGCCTTTTTGGTATTCCTTTCTCTCTAAATATACTACTAAATTTATGCACAAATGGAAGCAAACTAATCAAATTCACTAATACTTGCACGGAAACAATGTCAAAATTAATTCAATAAGTAATCTAGGAAATAACCTAAGCATGCAAGTACAGTAAGAGGAACCTATGCTTCTAGGGTTGGGCCCTAACCCAAGAGATTCAACCCCCTGAGTCAACTCATTACTGGATCAAGGAAATGCTCATTTTCATTAACATATCAAAAAAATACATAACAGTGTTTTGCCACAATCCTTCAACTCGAAAGTGCTTAGTTATCTTACATAAAAAATCTGAATCCTAATTAGTCTCTAGGCCTCCTTATTTATACAACTGAAGTTTGCAACAACTTCCTTAAATCTAGGGAGGCTTGGCTCCCAATCTCAAGATGAACTGGTTCTTTAATTATCACTGGCTTGACTGCCAATGATCTTCATGAAAAACTCCGAGCTAGTGTGATTTGATTGGAGGATATTTGAATGAGTGAGGATTAAATGAGGAAGATCCATCTCCTATAATCTCTCCTTATTATATCATTCGAGTTCCTACACCTTAATTAGCCATAATTTCCATTATTTTCTCCCAAAAGTCTGCAATCAATGCACATTAGACCACTAGACATAACATCTTACTTTTACTCATCTCATTAAGAAAAATATAATTAAAACATGTAAGGAATTATGAGAATAGTTGATTTTAGTAAGCTTGGAGGTGTATTAAGGTCCATATATTTACCTAATGATGAGCCTCATCATCACCCCCCTACTGAAAGTGTTTCTCATCCTCTAAGCAACTTAATCTATGTCAATGTCCTTCATTGCTCTAGAGGCTTGCTCTACATCCCATGCTTCTGTTGTAGTCTCCTCTTCCCGTGAATAAAATCCTACCTTCCTCTCTATCTCTTCCCACTTCTTTCTTTCTTCTTCCCTTCCTTCCAACACTCCTAAAGCAATGGTGGATTGAGTCTCAAGCCAATCCAATTGACTTTGAGTCTTTGAAGAGCCTGCTTATACATGGGATTTCTATTTAGTGCCTCTCTCATTCTATCAGGAGAATGGTATTCTCTAATTTTTAGGCTATAGGGCAAGGTGTTCCACCTCCTTTGGCAAGCTTGCATGTTGTCATCTCTTAGCAATCTAAACATGTCTTCAAAGTGTGTGACTACTTGTTCTTGTGTAGCAAGGTAACTAGGTGCAAGCTTGGGATCATTTGCAATGAGGTTGTGGGTGTTGATGACAGCCATTGGATTAGATTGCTTAGCTCTAATCATAAGGGGTTTTGTATCTTCTTTTTCCATTACCTTTTTTATCTCTGTAACTCTTGCCTCTTCGTGATTCATCCATGATGCTAAGGCCATCAATTGCAAGTCCCCTACTTTTGAATTTGGGTCCCACACATTTAAATCTATCAAGGCCAAGTTGTGCAGGTAAAACTCAGATATTTTTGGACTATCTTCCAAGTTTCTTTGATCACAGAGATCAATGAATTGTCTATAGTCCTGAAAGGGCATAGTTCCTCTTTGTGCTAGAGTCTTGATTTGGAATTGTACCCATTGTTCCTTGAGATAAAAGGCATAAGACTTTGATGGCATCCTGCACTAGATTGCCTGCAAGGATAAATTGGCCATAGTTACCAACTGGCTTTCCCTTTCTTATAGGTGTCCCCTTATCCATGCATTATCTACTTCTAACTATGATTTCATAATTTCTTCTTTATCCCTTATGTTTCTCAATTCTCTGCCGATATCCTTCAATTTATCCTCCATGTGGCCCACATCCTCCACCCCTTTTGATTTGGCAATTTGCATCCACCTGTGTGTCCTTGCCCTCTCTTTTTCAAGTTCAAAGAATAGGGGAATGGAAAAATTTTGTGGGATTACCCTACCTCCTTCACTGAACTTGTAGTAGGAGCTGAGGTTTGGTTGTGGACTAGGTTCTCTCAGTTCTTGGTCTTATTTCTTTGTTTCTTGTTGAGTGAAACCTTCTTGGTCCCCTTTTTGTGTTTCCTGTAGGTTTGATAGATTTTCCTGTAGGATGGCCTCTGCTTCTTGTAGGTTTATTTGTGTCTCCTGTAGGAGACTTTTTCCCTTTGATGAGGTTGACCTTGTGACAAGCCTATAAGTGATGGTAGATTTGGGAGAGGCTTGTTATGATGATCCTTCTCCTTGATTTTTCTCTAGAGGATCTTCCTTTTCTTGCTTCTTTGGTGAATCCTCAATGAAAATTGGAGTTTTGGTGGGGTTTGAGGTTTCCCTTGTCTAATCGTAGCGCTCTTTCTTGTCCTAAAGTACAGTGGGGTTTGTCTTTGCCTCTTCCCCTTTGATTTGATAGGTGTACTTAGGACAATAAGAGCAGTTGTTGCCTCTTTCTCTATGGCCTCTAGAGATACCCTTGGTGATTATTCTCTTTCTCTGCCTTGAGTTGTAGACCTTTGTTCATCCTTCTATCCTATTTCCTATTTTCCATTTTCCTTCTCATTCTTTTCTTTGTCTCCATATTCCTCTTCTTCTTCCTCCTCTATTTCTTCTTCTTTTTCCTCCTCTGTTTATTCTTCTTTTTCCTCCTCTTTTTCTTCTTCATTCTCACTAGCAGTGGGGCTTTTGTCATATTCAAGAGCTTTAATTTCTCCTCCTTCCTCCATATCTCTAAAGGCTGTCCATGTAATATGGAGTCTTAGGTTTTGTAGAGAATATTCAAGGATGAGTTTGATCAACCCATTATGGGATAGTTTTTGATGTCTTCCCTCCTGTACTTTGATGCTCATGTCTATCATTCATTGTAGAAGGAAATAGGGTATACTCAAACTATTTTGAGGAGGTGTGTTCTTACCAAATCTCAGTTATTGGAGGAGTCTAAAGTGGTATCCATACACCCCACTATATCTCCCTTCACATGATATGTATTTAATGAGGTGGTAACTGACTTTATTTCAAGGGTATGGAATGATTTCCCTTCTGACCCCATTTTTTTCCTCCATTAGCTCCTCCCCTTCCAAAAAGAATATTTTCTTTGCAAGGGTGTTGTTACCCTTGCCTTTTTTTCTCCATGGTAACCCTAAAGGTAGTGTAGTGATTCTGCTTACAACGTCACGGATAATTACTATTGATAAGCCTTTCACCAAAGCAGTGGCATTGGTCCTAGTGAGGGGTATGAGTGAGAGGGAAAATTCTCTGGCCACATCATCATTATATCCTCTCATCCTCTCAAAGAACCCCATCCATTGGTGCCGTGTGAAAATTTCCACTACAAGAGGATGATGGTGGATCCTTGTTGTGTTTGTGGGTTCTCTCTTTTTGAAACCTCTTGTCACTTTCCCTAGTAATTGTGGAGGCTTGTGAGGATACAATTTAAGAATTTTGGTAGGTGATGGAGGTATGAATATTAACTTTTAGTGACATGGAATTCAACTCTCCTATACTGCAATTTCCTTAATCAAATTGAGTATTTTTTTCTTCTTTCAAATGGAAAACATGAAGGGTATAGCTCCTACCTCACTTTGTCACGTTCAGGTGGGGATAACCTTTGATTTCACCTCCCTTAGTGCTTACTAACAATCATGTATATTTATTTCTTTATATCTTGTAGGCTTCCTATAGGCTTCCTATAGGTCTCCTACGCTGTAGATGTTAATTGTCTCTTGTAGGTGCTACTTCAGGAAGGTCGAGAGCAACCTCTTCATTCATTGAAATCTCAAAATTGTTATGGTTGTCTAAGTACGAGCACCTCTTTTTGGACCGTTAGTCCCACTATTAATCCATCATTCGACCTCACCTCGTAATCATCTCCCACTCCTTTCCTCTGTAGCTTAACTATTTTTGGCTTAATTCCCTTTTTCTTCTGATTTGACTTTTTCCACTTGAGAGAGTGGTCTAACTATTTTCTTCTCATCAATTGGCCAAGTTAACTGGCCACATTTACTTATAAAACAAACTCTCACATAATCCTATAGTTTTGATCATATTGTACTAACGAGAGAGCATGAGTAAGATGGCATACCTATGGGTAAAATTCTTTGATGATGATGCATGAGGAGAGTGATGCTTCTTTGTTGTGTTTTTGTTGCATATTCTTCTGTGTATTTGCCTCTTTTGATGTGCATGTGCTGGAGAGTGATGCTAGTGATCTTGTTGTTGCTACTGAGCTCTGGAGGAGTTTCCTCATCCTTGGAATTCTGATGCTATAGATGTATGAAAACTGTGAGGTTTCCTTTGTGGGACATGCTACTACAGGATTTCCTACAGGAAACCTACAGGATGTCTTGCAGTTGCCTCTCCCATAAACTTTCATACTTTTTCTCAACTCTAAAGCATGAGGGATGTTGAAATGAGTGGAGAAGGGTGATAGGGAATGGTACGTGAGAGATGTTGTCTCTAGGTGTTGTTCTTATTTCCCTCTTCTCTCCCTCTTCTGTTTGTTTTTTTTCCTTTTGTAATATGTATTTTTTTTAATTGATTTCTTTGATGGATGTAGGGGTGACATGGTGATGCAAGGAATGGCTAGGATGTGGTGGAGTGAATGGCTTTTTTTATCCAAGCATAGGATTTTCATCCCCTTTCTCTCAGACTATCTTTCATGGGATTTTCAAGGCCATTATAATTCCTACAAGAAACTCTTGTAGGTTTACAGGGAATCCTGTAGAAAACACAGATCTTGTGTAAGATGAACTGGAGGGGTTCATAAGTGGAAGAATAAGTGAATGATGAAAGATATGAGATGGGTGGATTGAAACATGGCTCTTGTAGGTCCT
>APFE031624652.1:82533-117976 GCA_000404065.3 Pinus taeda | reverse complement strand
ACATCATGCACGCAGTGGGAATAGTTGGAAGATTTCAGGCAAATCCAAAGGAAACTCATCTTCAGGCAGTAAAGAGAATCTTTAAGTACCTTCAAGGAACTCAAAACTATGGCTTATGGTATCCTAGAGATTCAGATATCACACTTCATGCTTATACAGATGCAGATTGGGCCGGAAGCGTGGATGACAGGAAGAGCACAAGTGGTGGTGCATTCTTTATGGGTTCCAGATTAGTATCTTGGTTCAGCAAGAAATAGAGTTCGATTGCTTTATCTACTGCTGAAGCGGAATATGTGGCTGTTGCATCTTGCTACACTCAACTTCTTTGGATGATGCAGACCTTGCAGGACTTTCAAATCACTTGTACTCCACCTATCTCCATCTTATGTGATAATACAAGTGCAGTCAGCATTTCAAAGAACCCAGTCATGCATTCAAATACCAAGCACATACCGATCAAGTATCACTTTCTCAGGGAACAAGTGATTAAACAAAAGGTCAAATTGGAGTATGTTCCTTCTAAGGAACAAGTTGCTGATATTCTCACCAAACCATTTCCCAGGGAGACCTTTGAATACCTCAGGAAAAAGCTGGGGGTAGTTGATGCATCATCTTGTTATTGAATCTCATCTGTTGGTTGTACGCGAGGTTTATATGTGGTATACGCGTACATTGGATGGTTTATGGATTTGTTGTAGAACGATGGCACAGGTTCAGGGGGAGCACATATAATGCATTGTTGGCATTATGATAGCACAGAAGGAGATCGTGGATACTAATCTGATCATGGTTGCAATATGTCTCTATCTCTTTCATGGTCATGGTGGATTATGGTTCCTCTTGAAGAAATTTATGGAGGATTATGGATCTGGTCAGGGGGAGCATTATCAGCAGAGCAAAGACTTAAGCATGTTCTCAGGGGGAGCATAACCCTTTGCCCTTGATGTCAAAGGGGGAGAATGACATTGAGGATCTTGAGGTTGCCATCAAGTCCAAAAGGGCAGATTGTTGGCATTATGATTCTGGTTTGGCTCTATGGTACAGGTGTTGTACTTGATGGCAACTCACTCTTGTGGCTGATCTCAGTTCAGGCACTCAAAATCATGGAAATTAAGATACCCGCAGGTAATCCTAGAAGAAACTGCAGACTCGCAGGTACGCAGACCAAGGAGTGTGTGCATGTACGCAGGTGACACGTTCAGAAGGTGCGGACCCCAGTTCCACTCTCTCCAATGCATAAAAGCGCGTGCACGTGGGAATCTTCATGAATGGTTCATGGTATTAGTCCGACAGTTTTTTATCAAATTATTTTTGTCCATGGTATTGCATCCAAAATTGTTGATCCCAAGTATTGGGTTCATGGTATTGTGTTATTATGGTTTTGGACCATGGTATTGAGAAGGGCTTTCCCATAAAAAGGAAAGGAGATCTCTTGGCCACATACTCGTGAAATTTGAATATCTTAAGATCTGAAATTTTGGGTGATTGGTTTTAAAAGCTAGATCTAAATCAAGGAGATAACTTAAGGTGAATCTATTGACATGTCATGATCTCTCAAGCGCATGAACAGATCTGTGGATCTGACTGACTGTGGCACATTGAAGGACTATAAATTTGGCCCTAATCAGAATTCCGCAGGCGATCTGAAGGTGCAGTGCGGGGGTACGCAGCACAGCCAAAGGCGCAGTGCGTGTTACGCAGAAAAGGAGAAGGCACAGTGGCGCACGCAGCACAGAAAAAGGTGAAGTGCGAGGTACGCAGGTAGGAGAAAGGCACAGTGCGGATGTACGCTATAAGTCAGAAAGTAAAGGTGCGGATCTGAAGGAAAGTATGCATAGCAGAAGAAAGACCAGTGCGGATCTGCGCAGTTCAGTCTCAGAAGAGCTGCGGATATATGCAGGCCCCTGTTGGTGAAGTTGTGTTCTTATCTTGAAACATTTGTTGATTGACTTTTATCTATTGCAACAGGGTTTTGGGTTTAGATTTCTGGTATTACTTTTCTGTTTACAACATTCTGAAGAGTCGGGTGATTCATTGGTTCATTAAGGAGATTGGGTGATTTACATGTACTTGATGATTATTTGATGTTCATGGATCCAGTTTGAAAATTAATGAAACGTGGTCCTTAAAGAAGTAAAAGAGCTAAGGGGGTTGTAGCTCCCTTCCAGGAGAGACTGGAAAACGAGAGAGAGTTGTAGCTCTCTGCAGGTTGCAGCCTGCGTACTGGTAAAGGACTGCACCAGTACAAAATCATTGTAAAAAGAAGTTTCTAATTGAAAGAAGATAGAGACATATTGCAGCAGGTGGTTTTCACCCACATTGGGTTTCCACCTTATATCTGGTGTTCTTTGGTGTGATTATCTGTTTTTCTTGTTTCATGCTCATTATTATATACAAGTTAATGATCAATAAATTAAGAAAGGCATATTGAAAAGAATTAGATAATACTGATTCAACCCCCCCCCCTCTCAGTATTATTTCCAACATTAATTTCCTAAAAGAATGTTTACTTTATTTCAACTAACTTTAATCACTTTACTTCTAAATTCATAAAACCTTTCCATGCTTGTGAACTTTCTATATGCCATCTAGAAAAGTAATGATTGATACTACAACCCAGTGGAAGTAGAGAGTATTGTGTCTTGCATATATATTTAATGTTAACTTGGAAGTTCCATACAAGCCCCAGGTTGACAATTTTTTGTTGTCTTTCTGAGCAATTAGAAGGGTAATTAAAAGGCTTGTCACATTTGACATGGTAACTTGGTTATTATTCAACTTATGCTTCGCCCAAGATTTTCTATTCCATTTTTTAATTAGTTGATGCATTTTTTTTACTATATTTATGTTGACCAATAGTTCTACATCTTGTTTCTTTAGGCATGAAAGGGGTCTTAGGCAAGGTTGGCCTATCTCTACTCTATTGTTATTGATCATAGTTGAAGGTTTGAATAGGGCTATAATGGAGGAAAAGAGGAATAGTTACTGAGTGTTAACCCCAGTAAAACTTCTTGCAGTAGAATGGTTAAGATCTAGTGAGACTTGGTCACACTAGTCTATTTCCATATGATTTTTCATAACCATTGATTAGAAGAACTTATATATATGGCTTCATTATTTTTTGAGAAACTTCTATTTTGGGCAATTTTATTTTTCCAATAATCAAACCATTAAGGGCTACATCATATTTGATTGCGTCTTCTTGATCCTAGTGAAAAAGCAAGTCCAATGGGACCATTTTCACTTATATATAGAATGGGAATTTTCCTCCACTTTTGTGCTTTTTTTTTTAATAATTATGGCCAAATATGCCATTTGGTCAAAACTTATGCTTTTGTGATTTTTATTTATTGAGGAAGGTTGTCTTCTTGGCAATGTATATAATTAGTACGTGTTTATATTTGGTAGGTGTATGTGTTGGTCATGGTTCCTAGCTAGCAACTAAGGGGTGTTCAAGCTTCCCTTGCATGGAAAAGTGAGGATTTGAGTAGCATCTTCTTCATTGGATTATGTACTAAGTCGACACTTGATGTGGATCTAAATCATATCTCTGGGTAAATTTTCAGGGATTATGACTTCAAATTCATAAATTATGAAATAATTAAATAAATTTTTATTATTTTTTATTATTTAATCACATGGAAAATTAGTCAAATAATTTTAATGGAAGAATGGGAGCTTTTACTAAATGTCTTCATGAGTTCAGCTAGAGGAAAAGTGAGATTTTTCTAATTCAATGAGGAGATGTGAAAAGCATTTTTTTTTTATGTTTTCACTCAAGAAGTGAAGCAAAGAAAATGGATTCTTGTTTTTGCCAAAAAAAAATAAAAGTGCAAAAAGGAAGAAAGGATGGATTTACTTACAAAGGTTTTGTTCTTTGTAACTTTTCCTTGAATTTAGCCATTGGGTCTGTAGAAATTCCAACTGTAGATCACCTGGTAATGTAATGTACTAAAGCAAAACACTTGATCTACTTCTACAAACAATTTAGCAGAAGCTTAATCGAACATGAGCAACATCAATAAGAACACATATAACTGATAAGAAGGAATCAATCACACATAATACAGAATAATTTACTCTAGGAAAGCCTCAGCCTTAAACTCCAACTTTGTATTATCATACAAGTGGAAATATAGCCAGTATTACAAAAAGAATCAGCTGAAAATCTATCCTTCTCTCTCCGCAACACCTCTACTTCTCATAGACAGTCAAAGGCCTATATCTAACCTCTATTCTGCCCTCCAAGCCTCCTATTTCTTTGCGCAAATTTTGATTGGGGTCCAGTGCAGCCTCTTGTGTGAATTGGCCTTTTCACACACTCACTAACCTTTGATCCAACTACGCGGTCTTGAAGGAGATAAATCCTCATCATGTATGAGCTTCCTGTTGCATGTCCTCACATAGACTTCATGTTTGATTTTTCACAACTAATTAACTCATGGAGAATTATTTTATTTATTTTCAAACAACCATTAAGTTCAAAATAGAATTTTACTTCCTATTTTAGTCTAGGGACTAACTAAAAATAAGAATCCATCCCGAACTACTCAAAATAGAATGCTATTTTTAGCACTTTCATTTTTCATTCCCTTTTGTTCAATCCAACACTGTACCCAAACTACTATTTTTAGCATTTCTTATTGCCATTTTTCAACACTCCCTCTCAACATGAAACACTCCTACCATGTGTGGTTGCTCCAGCAACTCCCAAAAAAAAAAAAGAAAAAAAACTCCCAACTGACCTCTCTGTTGGGCTAGAAACATACTCTGGTGCTGAAGCTCTACCTGCTGCTGACAAGTGCTCCCTCTCTGACCTCTAAGTTGTTGCAACACTCCATGCATCTTGCACCATTTCACACCTCTATGTGCCATCCTGCACTGGTGCAACACTCCTGTGCCTCTCGCATCGTTGCAGCCTGCTAACTCTGCGTTGTCTTGGGATTCCTATATTGTAGCTCTCTCTGCCACTCCATCTGCATCTGTCTCTACCCAATCAGTCAGTCTTGTTACTCCTCATTGGGGCTCCTGTAGCAAAGTTTAATCAAAGAGGTTAGGTACCTCAAGGATCCTGCCCCTCCTCCTTGGGACGATCACTCCACATCGCCCCACCTCCTACCTAGAGGTATGGCCGTATGTGATTCCTCTGCCCACTTTTCTTGAATTTTCCCCCTACTGGAGGTCTCTACATGAATGAATGCCTCCACTATGTCTCCTCTTGGCTTCCCCAATTGTGGCTGCTCCACAACCACCTGAAGCTGCTTCACCAATCATGGCTCCTCCACAATCGTCTCAGACTTATTTTGGCGCTACATGTTGAGAGGTAATGTACTCTCCCTCTCAACCACCAAGTCTCCATTAGTTTCCTTTCTCCTCAAGGTTTTGCATGCATCTTGAACCTCAAGAGCATACAGGTTCTTGACCAGTGAACCAATCTGCTTCACCTATCTAGTGATGATGTGTCTAAGGAAAACCTTTCCCTTACTGAAGACTACATCATAACATGTGTCTTCCAGCATCGTGATTGACACCAAGTTTCTCTTCAATCTTGGTACATACTTGACATCGGTTAAGGTAAGGCGAGCTCCATAATCCCTCTGAAAAATAACCGTGCCTACACCTGAGACACTATATTTTTCATTATTACCCATCCCTATGAGTATCTGGAGATCTTTCTCCTCCAAAGTACTGAACAAAATCTTGTCACTGGTCATGTGGAAAGAAGCTCCACTGTCAAGAAACCAACCACTCTCCACCATGGATGAAACCATGCATGAGAAGAGTGTGCAATCCAACTTGAACTGTGAAGCAAGTGCCTCACCTTCAGATCCTTCCCTGGATCCCTTCTTGGATTTTCTCTATGGACAATTTGTAGCAAAATGGCCCACCTCATGACAACGAAAGCATCACACTTTCGATTTGTCAAACTTCTTCCCACCATGGGAAGAACAGGATTCGGAATGAGAAACCTTCTCCTTCCCCTTCTTCACCTTACTCGCTAAGGCATAGTTTTCTTCATCCTTCATGGATGAAGAACCATCTCTAGTGCTTCTTCTTATCTCCTCCTGCATCAAATCTGACCAAATTCATTCCCAATCTAGTAGTTTCTCTCTTCCATTAACGAAGTCCTGGTAGCTACGCCAGCTCTTAGGAAGACCAAGGAGTGTAAGACTCACCATGTCATCATCAACTATCACGATCCCTACACTTCCAAGCTCATCCCTGCATGAGGGGAGCTTATTCATATACATAGAGATCATGTCACCCTTTTCACACTTGATCTTTCGAAGTTTGTCCTTCAGTGCCAGCTTCTTCTGATAACTGATATTCTGATAAAGGTATTTCAATGTTTTCCCTTCCCATGGAGACTCAAGACTATGCGATCTCAAACTCCCTCCAGAAGGATTCTCCTTGCTCTAGCCACACATTTCTTCCATTCAGCCAATTCAGCAGCACCAGTCGGCTTGAGGATTTCTTGACCAATGAAGTCCTTTAGACCGTTATCCTCTAATACTACCTCCATGCAATTCTTCTAGGCTATATAATTTGAACTGCCATCAAGGGCATATTCGAGTCTCAAACCACTGAATGCCATCAGTGAAATAGATGTGATAAGAACTCAATTCAATATTCAGAAACCACAAACTTCAACTTCTCCATTCTTGTATATTGTTCTTCCTTGATCAACTTTGCTCCATTACCATGTAGAAATTCCCACTGTAGATCCCCTGGTAATGCAATTTACTAAAGCAAAATACTTGATCTACTTCTACAAACAATTTAGTGGAAGCTTAATCAAACATGAGCAACATCAATAAGAACACATATAATTAATAAGAAGGAATCAACCACACATAACATAGAAGAATTTACCCAGGGAAAGCCTCGGCCTAAAACCCCAACTCTGTATTATCATAGAAGTGGAAATATAGCCAGTATTACAAAAATAATCAGCTTAAAAGCTATCCTACTCTCTACAATACCTCTGCTACTCATAGATAGTGAAAGGCCTCTATTTAACCTTTGGTCTACCCTCCAAGCCTCCTATTTCTTTGCGCAATTTTGATTGGGGTTCATTGTAGCCACTTGTGTGAATTGACCTCTTCACACACTCACTAACCTCTAATCCAATTACGCAGTCTTGAAGGAGATAAATCCTCGTCATGGATGAGCTTCCTTTATAGGAAAAATATTCATCCAACTGATAGTACATTGTCCCTTCTTTGATCTCAACTAGGTCTCTATCTGAACTGACATGCATGAGTTATTCATGAGAGAATATTCAGTTTTCTGAAGAATAGCAATTACATGCATGCAAGCATTAACTAACTAAACTCACATTAATTTAAACAAACTGTTTAAATCAATTATAACTGGACCTGACTCAATTAACTGGGCCAACTAATGACTACTCAAATTAGAACTCATCCTTATCTCTTTAACTGATGGATAAATTCCTCAATTAATAGATAAACTATTGTGTGTCCTCACATAGACTTCATGTTTTATTTTTCACAATTAATTAACTCATGGAGAATTAATTAATTTATTTTCAAACATTTGTTAAGTTCAAATTCGAATTTTACTTCCTATTTTAGTCTAGGGACTGACTAAAAATAAGAATCCATCCCAAACTACTAAAAATAGAATGATATTTTTAGCACTTCCATTTTTCATTCCCTGTTGCTCAATCTAGCACTGGTACCCAAACTTCTATTTTTAGCAGTGCTATTTTTATCACTTCTAGTTTTAGCATTTCTTGTTGCCATTTTTCAACAGGGTCAATTAGTTTGAAAGAAGAAATGTTTCTTCCATATATGCCTATTGGAACACAAGTACAAGGGTTGGAAAAAAATTCTTAGATGCATTGGTAGAAGTTGAGACCTCATCTATGTGTTTTCTATTCTCTCAAAGCATTATCTCCACCACAAGCGAAGGAACTCAGAGTATCCCGTTACTTGGGACACATTGTGGTGCAACCAACTTCCTAGGTAAATTGTGATTTCATTCAATTATGTTTGATTCTAAATTTTTGAATGTATTGAAGGTCATTAAATTTATTTTTTTGTAATTTGATGGTAAATTGAAGTGCACTTGCTTTGAATTATTTCACTCGAGGTGCACATTTTTTTCTCACATCACTTTTAATTTTGTTGCTACTATCACTTTTACAAATCTTTCAAATATTATAAATTTCATTATAAATAACTACTTCACTATTGGTTGTTTGTTGGCAAGTCAGAAGTGAAGAATTGTTGCATGCTAATCAAATTGAAGTTTTACATTATAATATTCAGTGGATAATAGCATACATCATCTAAGGGCACTCCCTAGAGACTATAGAACATCAATCCAAATAGAGAGACTTTCAATCATGATAGAGTTGACTATCTAAAATTTTCTAGTACGTTTGTCAATACATATTTGTGTGATAACACTTAGTAAAAGAATAGATATTGGAGAAGGTTTTTATCTTTCACATTGATTATTTGGAGATGACATTCTCACGTTTTGTGAAATGATAAGAAGGAATGTATCGAAGTTGAAGGAGATATTTGATTTGTATTTCTATACAACAAGTTTGTTGGTTAGTGTTGATAAATCATTTATATCTTGTCAAGGGGATCATAATGATGAAAAAGTGAACTTATCCACTTATTTACATATTATCTGTATAAATTTGGATGAAGAACTAAATTAAGGATTTTTGCTAAAGTTGAATGACTATTTGAAAAAGGATTGGAGATGATTGATATCAAAAGTGGAAAGGAAAATACAACTGTTTTTTCATATATGGTTAACTTCTTCTTCTTCTTTTTCTTCTTCTTCTTCTCATTCTTATTCTTCTTATTCTTCTTCTTCTTTCAAGGAAATAATTTAGCCTCCTTCTCAACTCGAGGGCTAGTGTTAGGAAACCAACTCACAAAAATATAGAAAAGATAGATAAACACCTTCAAAATAAGCCTCTTCGAGGGGGAAGCCTCCTTTACATTACATAAATGAACAATTCTTGGATGATACAAATGACAATACCTTCTTTCTATATATAGGAGTCTAAGGGGTCATAATATAATCAGAGCCGACATAACAATAATAATGTAAGGGCACAATAATAACAATAGTGTGCTTCTATGGGGCACAATAATAACAATATGGGGACTACATGGGCACAACAATATAATAAGGGGGTTGTACTAATAACAATAAGGGGTTACACTAGCAGTATGGGGACCTAGCATGCTCCTCTCCTTCAAAATGTGTTGTCCTCAATGCTTGAGTAGTTTTTGATGCTTCTGTATCAAATTCTTGTCCTCCCATGTGGAATCTTCAGCAGGTAATTTCTTCCACTTGATGAGATACTTTGAAATTGATCGATTTCATAGCTGTTGGATTCTTATTTCTGTGACTGCTCCAAGTTCCAATATGACTTTTCCTTCCTCATCAAGTTCTGGTAATATTGTTTGAACTGGATCTTCTACAACTTTTGAATGAGTGGCCACACTTCTTCTTCCTTCTTTTATTCATCCCTTGCTTTCTTGATCCAATCTGGTTTGATAATAGAAATAACATAAAATAATGCTTCCACATCCTCATTCTTTCTTGAGAGTGCATCTGCAACAACATTTTGATATTTAGAATAATTTTCTGAGGAACCTAAAGGAGATTGATGTAAGATTGATAACTAAAAGATAGTGTTTAAGATATTCGTTAAATTATTTCGGGGACTATAAAGAAGAATATAAGGTTTTATGCTCCAAAGATAATGAGGTTTAGTCAAATTAGTGGTGGAATGAGGTTTGGAGATTTAAGTGTTCTTCAATATCTAGATTCTTTATGTGGTTGCTTCTAAATAATAAAATTTTGACTTGGAATAATCTATAGAATAGGAATAATTTTGGCCCTATGAAATGATCTTTATGTAAGAGTTTTAAGAAATCAAAGTATCATTTGGTATTATCATGTCCATACACTATCCATGTTTGGAAAAAGGTGGACTCTATGTAAGGCATGAGGAATATATGGTCAGAGTTATCCATTTAAGAAGCTTTGAGAAAGTGTTATGATAATCCAAACTCGAGGAGAATTAGATCCCTTAATGTACTCATTTATTAGGTCATATGGAAATAAAAAATGGTTTAATTCAAGAAAAACACCTCTCTAATTCATTGTGCCACTTAGGGCTTCAATATTTCATTATCTATAAAGCAATGGTCCAATGTCATTATTCATTGAAGACCATCATTTTTATAGCTTCAAATCTTTGTTGAGATCCGTAAATGATAATATTGTTGAGTTAATGGCGTTAAGTTTAACTCTTTTGTTGGTTACAAAAAAAGGTGTGAACAAGATCCAAGTATATGGAGACATTACTAACCATCAAATGGGTGAAAACGGAGTTGAGAAAATTAATATTACAACTAATGTTAGAAGAAATTTTATATTTGTCCCATGTTTTTTATCAAAATTATTTTCAACATGTGTTCAAGGAGAAAAACTTGGCTTATGGTGAATGAATTATTCAAAAACATACATAGGGTTGTATTTTTTAACATGCTCATCCTCCATTTTTATTAAATTTGTTTTCATATGATGTGGATAGCATACATACATACATTACATACATACATACATACATATATATATATATGAATGATAAACTATTGCTTTCTATTGTAAGTCAAATGCGTACCATATCCATGTATTATTGTTTAATGTCTCCCAAAAACTATATGATGTTGTTATTTTCGACACGTGATGATACGTTATTAATATAATTTTGGACACACTCTTTTATAGAGGAACAAATCCTAGTACAAAGTGCTAAAAAGTTAATATGATTGTAAGTATTTATTAAATATAATTAAAATGTGTTTTATAGTGGAACTTTCGAGTTGAATTATGAAATTATATGGTTTTCTTGTTCATCTATTTTTTTAAAATAAAGTGAGTAAATAATTATTACATGATTAAGAAAATGTATATTACAGTAATAAAATTTGGGTCTATAATCCTTACAGACTCAAAAATGGGGTTTGATATTCAAATTTTGACCTCTTTAATAGAATCTCGTTAACTAGTTGTAATAATGAATACTTAATTCCATGTTTTTACTTCAGTATTGGGAATTTACTAAAGATATGCTAATATATGTGATGTCTCCTTACTCAAGAACTTGAACATTTTCATGTCATGTACCTTCCCCTTTTTTCTTTTGTAAATCTTTCTTTTTCTTTCGATCATGTGAATGGTAGTGGATGCTATAATGAGACTAATTGTTGAACTTCATCATAACTAACCATAAGCAATGTGTCCCTCTAAATTAGATTCATTTATATCATGAAATTACTTCATCCCCTTGAAGGGTTACTAGTTGATAAACTCTACATATCAATGCTTCACTTTGTTTTCATGATCATATCCATATTGGCATCTCCTTCCATAATGGAAGGGATTGGGCCCTTTATCAATGCACAAATTTAAGAGTGCACTACATCCTATTTTGGTAAAGCTTTGGGAGTTCTTTGTCAATGATTCCAACCTCAAGGTTTGTTATGTTTCCCTTTTTCTATTGTGAAATAATATTAGCCTAGGATAAGTTGTATTGTTCGAAAACTCTATTTCTTTATATAGTGTACATGTCAAAGTTGTATTCTTGTAATCCAATTCACAAGTCCATTGAAAATATTCCATTCTGTTTAGGAGACCTTAATTCAAGTTCTATAGAAAGGCAAGCATTGGTAAAGATACCCTTCATTGGTATAATAACTTTTAGATATATCCAAGGCATTGCAAACTCCTTTTTAACCTTTATATAAAACTCACATTAAATAAAAAGGGTTAGATTCAATATGCACACCTACACCAAGGAAGACAAATTTGATATCTAAATTGAAATGAAAAAACCAATATTAAATTAATAAAAATTGCTCAACCATAAACCAAGACCCATGTTCCAATATCATTTTATTATAATATTATAATAAAAATACTTTTGGGAAATATTAAACACGATGATTTATGTAAAAATGAATGTTCATAGTCACATCCCATTAAATATACATATCAACCATGTAAACTTGAAATATTCGCAATGAAAATGGATTGAGAGGAAATTGAAAGGGATAATAAATTATTTTTAAAAATAGCAAAGTCATTATTGAAAACAAGGGCTTCAACTCAAAATGCCCTTGTTAGGGGTACAAGCAATGCTAGTGAGGGACAAATAAATAAACAAATGTTGGTTGAGAAGGTTTAAATAAATGTCGGTTTAGCAAGGCTGGGAACTGGAATGTTTCATTGAAAATTATATTATTATGTTGGTTGGCATGGAAAAATTGAATCTGTACCTGGTACAATATGTTCAAGAGATGTATTTTGAGTTCGGGATGGTGCCCATTTTGTAGGGAGTCTTTGGAGAATATCCCACACATTTTCTTACAATGTATTTTTGTTATTATTGTGAGGATGAGCGCTCTGGATTGTTTTCAAATATTTCTGTCTTAGTCTTCCCCTTCATTTAATGAGTGTCTTCAATGGTGGTTTAAGAAGCATGGAAAGATAAAATATATCCCCTTGTTCATATTTTGGGAAGTTTGGCAGGAAAGGAATGTTGTTATTTTTTATGGAAAGCCTGTGAATATCATGAGGATCTATGCAAAGGTTCAGGTTTGGCTGGAGTCTAATTGTCGAGTTAAAAATTATGACAAGGCGCCAAGGTTGATGAGCAATTTTTTCCAGATTGATTTCCCATCGGGCTTCCTTGATCGTGTGTCTCAGGTTAACAAATGTGGATGTGGGTTGACATTGTTGTTTAGCACACAAACTCAACTTCATCTATACTATTTTGGTGGAGAGGGATCAAACTCTAGAGTCAAAACTCTGGCACTATGGGTTTTCTTATACATGACTTGGAGGAAAACGTTGGATTGTATTTTTGTTTATGGAGACTCAAAGTCCATCATCGATGGGATCATAGGAAAATCAAATTTCTCACCTCCATCCTCTAGTTAAACTCATTGGTGCATATAAAGAGGTTGATTAAACTCTTTTCTGACATCTCCTTCTCACATATTTATAGGGATCTCAATGGTGTAGTCGTGGTTTATCCAAGGATGGCTTGGGGGTACCCCTGGTGTTTTTAACTTTAGACTCAAATTGAATGTTGTAGTTCTAGAAGAGGGCGAGGTCGCCCCCATTTGACTCTTGTCGTGTCGTTTGATTCTATATTTCGACTCATGTTTTGTTTATTTGGTTTTTTTACTTTTAGACATTACTATTCTATGAATATGGTGGACCTATTATGTTTTTGGTTGGACATGGCTAGTTTATGGAGTACAAATATATTTTTGTTTTGAATTTGTATGAAACTATTAGTACTATATGTATTTTTTATGGAGCTCATGGTGGACTTTATAATGATATAGTTACTAGTATTTTGAATTAATAGAATATTCAATGTTTCTTTCCTCACAAAAAAGAAAAAGAAAAGAAAAGAAAAAAGGTATTTTTCAATCTTTAAACCCTTCCACAAAATTGAAGCACAAAAACATTGTATACATCATAATATGTTAGCGTGCACCTATGATCCAACGATTTAATAAAAAATAATGTCTTTGTTAATTTGAATTTAAAATTAAAATTATTAATTTAGGTGCCCCACTGATAGATTTAGCCTTAAAGCATGCTTCCTAGCAACAACTCATTGAGAAAATGGAAAGTTTCCTATTGTCATGGACATACAGAACTCTCAACATGGAAAGCAGGCTTGTCCTAATAAAGGTAGTCCTACAATCCATGCCCCTCTATCTCTTCTCGGTTCTTGCTGCACCGAAATGGGTGCTAAAGTGAATCAAAAATCTGCAACACAATTTCTTATTGGGATCCACAGGGAAAAACAGAAAATGGGCATTAGTAAAATGGGACACGGTTTGTACACCTAAAAAGCAGGGAGGTCTAGGATTACGTGACCCGCAACATAGCAACACATTAATGGGAGCACGAATTTGGTGGCAATGGGTCTCATGCCCACAAAAGCCATGGGCACAATTCTAGACTACAAAATATGCAAACAATCGACCGCAGCAAGAGATGATAAGAATAACTACCACGACCACAGGATCCCTAATTTGGAATGCAGCAAAAAAACACAGAGAGATCATCCAACATCATAGCTTTTGGGAGATATGCGAAGGGAGAACATCATGCTTCTGGACAGATTCATCGCAACAGAGACCAAAAATTTCAGAAATTTTACCTTGAACAAATCACAATGGAAACAATATTAACCAGGCAGACAATGTAACACAATTCTGGACTCACAATACAACTCAAGGATTCAGGCAATGGAACCTTCTGCACAGATAACACAGCAAGAAACGGAAGCTTATAACTCGGAGCTACACAAAGAAATCACCAGTAGAAGAATCAGATACAACACTGGAAAAGATGTTCTAAGATGGGGATACACACCGAAACGAGTATACACCACCAAAGAAGCATACCAGCTGATGCTCCAAACACAGGAACTAGTTGATCCTACTTTGAATCGAATCTAGACTACAGGGATTTGGCCAAAAATTTCCGCTTTCACCTGGTTGCTATATCACCAAAGAATTCTCACTTGGGACAACTTAAACAAAAGAGGGTTTCAAGGACCATCCTACTATCCTAGCTGTCAAAATTGTGAAGAAACTATTCAGCACCTCATGGACTCCTGCCACATGGCTAACCAACTATAGGAAAAACTCACTTTCAGATGTTAGCAACCATGCAGAATTCTAGGGGATATAAAAGGCACCATCCACAATTGGATTCCAAAGCCCTATAACAACAAAATTCTCAATAAGTTATGGACAATTCTGCTGGGCTTCCTTTTCTAGACAATTTGGAAAGAAAGAAACAAACGAATTTTCAAAAACCAAAGAACTACTTTAGAGATCATATGGACCAACCTATGTCAGAATATTCAAGAAACTCTAGCTCTCCAACAGTGGAGTGCCGAGGACTTTCCCACCCAGACACAGGAACAAAGCATATGGGTAAATTGGAACCTCAAGCTCCAACAGTCACAACTCAATCCCAACATACCAAGCACTATCACCAAGCAGCTCTCACATTGGATTCCCTCTCCCCCCCCCCCCCCCCCCCCCCACAAAAGGTGATTAAGTTAAATTTTGATGGTGCCTCCAAGGTCAACCCAGGTAAAGCAGGACATGGTGGCATATTCAGAGACCATGAAGGCCGACCCCTGCTAATTTACTTTGGCTCCATTGGATGGGACACGAACAACTCTGTAGAGCTGGAAGGATTATGGTAAGGTATAAACTTAGCTCACCAAAATAATTTTCATCCCATCATAATAGAGGGGGACTCCCAAATTCTAATCAATATGGTCACTCAAATAGAACTAGGAAGCACTGCTTCGAGAGTTGCCAAAAGCTAGAGATTAGTGGCCAAGCTTGAACTAATAGAGCAATGGATGAAAAATAGGAGAGTGACTACATTTACTCATGTCAAAAGGGACAACAACAAGGTAGCAGATCTCCTAGCAAACATTGGGGTGGAATAGGATCAAGTCCTACATTCCAGCACAATCAACATTCTAAATGACAAAACTCAATTACAAGCTTGCACTGACCTCGTGGACAAGGATTCCCATCTCCCGGATGTGGGTGACAATGGAGGACAGTGAGGTGGCTGCCAACTGGGTTGGTGTGTGGCGAGACCACATGGCCTCCCGCAAGGCAGCACAATGGTCCAAAAATGGCATTTACCATCGCCATAAATGCACCTCAAGTGAGCACTGCCACCATTTTGTTAACTGCCATCAACCTTGGCTCAAGGCAAACATGAACTCTTGGAAAAATACCACCTCTGCTCCTGCCAATCCACCACTACAACCTCGGCCCCTGCAATGCCTCTGCCCTCATGCAATGACGACACCCAACTCTCGCACAACCACTGGGAGATGTTGTAATCTCTTTTGTTGTATTGATTTTGGCTCAGGCATCCACTTCACCCACAACCTGAACTATCAATTTATCATCCCTTCGGCCCTAGTTTCTCATCCCTCTGCTGAATTGCATGCTAGCTCCACTGTGACGCCACATCCCATTGTGCCCAATTCTGAACGAAACTCGCCTCCAATTGCAGATAGCATGGTGCGACACAGGATGCACAGCCATAGGGGTGGGAACCGAGGGAGCCTGAGTCGCTCCCGGTGCTCTTCTACTTTGGAGACCACTTCCTCTCTGGCTGAGCTAAACACTAGTCGTTACCCAAATACGCGTAGTGGAAGAGGTCAATTCCACTTGGTGGCCTATGCTACGCCTCCCAGTAGTTTCCCCTCCACTTCTGGCCCATCTCCCAGAAGCACTCCCCTCGCTCCTCAACTGCATTCCCACAATGCCCAATTCACCTTCCGCTCCACCTTGAACAAGCCCCTTATTGCGGTCACCATAACCATTAGCTTTCACGAGGAAAAGCAAAACTCTGAGGCAACAAGACTCCGAGGTTGGAGGACGACTCACGGTAACTAAGGAGCAAGGAACAATGGGAGGTGGTCGAACCAAAGCAATGGGGTCTCGAACATTACTGGTGGCAGGCGCACCACAGTGGGGAGAAACCAAACCAAAGCCAAACCGGAACTGGCTCAGACGAGTCTTCAAGGCGTAAAGGGGCAGAGCCAAGTGCAGCAGACCAGACGCGCAGGGAAGGAAGTGAACAAGGCTCCACAAATGAACTAGGTAATAGACGAATAATGTTGTCTCGTCAAGGGAGAATACCCAGAGTTGCAGGCTAGCGACACGGAGACTTCGTCGCTGGCAAGTGGCAACATGGACGAGTACAGATGCTTCATCATGGAGGAGCACCCTCCGTTGCCACCATGTCCCTAGCTCACCATCTCGATGCCTTGTGTCAGCCGCCTAGTCTGCCACCTTGCCACCACTCAATGTGCCACACACCTGCCTCATAGACTGCCACTCAGCATGCCACATGTCTCAGGTTCATTGGGACTCTATTTTTGAGTTTTCTGTTTTCAACGGGTTTTTGGGGAAAAACTCAAAATTTTAAGCTCTTTAGTTGGGTTTACTTTTTCTAGTCTCCTCAAATACAATGATACAAAACTGGATAATTTGTTGGTTTCCCCTACGTGGCAGCAAGCTACTTTTTTGGAACACTTTGGTTACAAACTGGTTTCCCTTCTCAGCAGTTCAAATCTAGTTTTTTCGCTGGTTGATGCCTTTCCTCTAGCATAGTAAGCACAGGCTTTGGCCTCAGTGTATGCTACCCTTTTTACATTAATAAAATTAGTATAACTTAGAAAAAAAAAAAATATATTATATATATATAAATATATATATATATAAATATGTATTACAAGATTATAATTTAGTTAAATAATAATAATTAATTTTAAAATTATACTTAAGACAATATTAAATCGATGATAATATTTTATTTATAAGAGGGAAGATTTTTTATGGAATATTGATTCAACTATCAAATTATAAAAATATCATATTATATTCAAATTTGAATCTATAAATTTTAGATTTTATTAATAATAATCATAATGCTCAAATTATATCTAAAAGTTATTAGTATGTAATGTTGTCAACTCCAAAGATTAAAATTTACGCTCTTAAAATTAGTTGAAAGGAAAACATGAAAACTTTGCATTAATAAAATGTGGTTTTTGTTCAATTTAGTATTTCAATATTTTTTATAATGAAGGTTAAAAAAATAATAATAATAAATATAAATTTATTAAATTTATTTTAGGAAAATAAATAATTTTATTATTAATATAATAAAAAATAAACGTAAATTGAAATTAAAATTGTGATAAATATTGTTTCTTGGTCTAATGTTATATTGTGACAATATAGTCATCCATGGTCAACTATAGTTCAATGTTGCACTGTGACAAAGATTGCCTTAATATGAAAATCAACAATGGTCAATCATTGTCCAGCGTCGCATTTTGAGAAAGGTTGTTTCAATTTGAATATCAATCATGGTCAACCATAGTCCAACATTGCATTTGTGACAAAGATTTGTCAATATGAAAATCAACTGTGGTCAACCATGGACCAATGTGCCACAAATATTTTGTCAATGTGAAAATCAACCATGGTCAACCATGTTTATTTTAGGGTTTATAATATTTACCACTTGGGTTCAATATTATTCCCTTGCCTTTTTAGTATTAGTCCCTTGCCTTTTTAATTAATCCATTGGATTTATTATTCCCTTGGGTTTATAATATTAATCTTTTGGATTTAATATTATTCACTTAAGTTTATAATATTTTGAGGTTTTTTAGAATTAATCCACTGAATTTATGAAAAAACTAATTTATTAATTAACCATATTAATAATAATATTTAGTTAACAATATTTATATTAATAATAATTTATTCAACTAACAATATTTTTTACTAATATAATTATGCATATGCATGTGATTGATATAAGCTTTTCACTTGTATCAACCAATAAAATTACTCTAATAATAATAATTAACTTAAATTGAAAGTAAAACATATATATATAAAACAAGTGACATTATGATACAAAAGACTTCCATTCATGTCCAATAAGTTGGCATGATTATCTCGTTTAAAATAATGTTCTTAATGTGACAACCACCATTTTGTGCACAATACTAATTAATTTTTTAATTGACTATTACATAGCATTTTGAATGGTTATAAGTAATTGACGTAGACTTTAACCTATTTTTATTTTGTTTTAATCTCTTTAATTAGAAAAAAATATTTATATAACAATATTATTTTATATTTACGATTATAATGTACTTTTTTATTTATAATTGTGGATTTTGGTGATATATAATGTATTTTTATTTTATTAAATAATTATGTATAATATTATAAGTTAATGAATGTTTTTTATTATAATAATGATTTAGTTGATTAAAATTTTATTAAAACTAAAACTTTATTTATTGAATTTTAATAAAGATAATAAATTATTTTATTTATTTTAAAATTTAATTTTATATTAAAAAAAATTATAGTTTTTATGAGTTAAAAGAGTAGAAGCTTGTATTAAATATTTTAAAATTGTGATTTAATATGAGTGTTTTGGAAAATTATAAAAGAAAGTGTTTTCATCTTTAACTCTTTTAATATTGCAAATTGTTTTGACCCATGACATTTTGGTAATTGTTTGACACAATGTTTCATTGTGGAGTTCATGAGAGTTGACATTTTGGTAATTGTTTGACACAATGTTTCATTGTGGAGTTCATGAGAGTTTGTTCATATTTTAACATGTTGACTTTCTTCTTTATGCAAGTCAAATTGGAGAGTACTTTTGATATTCTCGATTCTGGGTTGATCAACTTGTTTTAGAATCTTATTATATTTTATCCTCTAATTGTTTATCACACCACAATTCCTCCTTAAATTTAGATATAATAATATTTTTAATATTATGAATATTTTACAAAGTATCATCTTCCTTTATTCCCCAATGGTTTTAACAAGACTTCACATATTTCTACCACCCGAACACCCCCTACCCCCAGGCACCCGAGACATGGGTCATTTTCGATGGAGTTTGAAGCAATCTTAAGAAGTCTCTTATATTCTACATTATTTGTCTTTTTTTTCTACATTAGTGAATAATTCATAATCATGTTCTACATAAGGAAAAGGCCCACTTCTATGTGGAGGATAGGATAGGGTGTAGTCTTATAAAATGTTTTTAGATTTAATTTACATTTCTCCATGATTCTCTAGATATATTGCAACCCGAAACTCCACTACTATATAAGATAACAAGAATGATGAGAATCCCAAACTTGATTTCTTCTTATCCCATAGTCAAAAGTATATTAATTTACGTTTTTTTTCTAAATCCATAATATGTTTTCCAACCTCAATTATCATTTTCTTAATGCCATAGTTATAGTTAATCATGTGATGAGAATTGTTTCTGAAATATTTGTATAAAGCCACTTCCTCCAAGTTGTTGTTGCCATACATGAAATTAGTGTACGTTATCTTTTTGGATTTAATTATCATAAACCTTTTTTTGTCACTCTTAACAAGCATGACTATAATAGAGCATAAATCATTGAGTTTTAGTTGTTTGTCAATATCATAGGGACTTCTTGCCATAATAAAAATAGCATTGGCATAAAGAAGAAGGATAATGCTATACTAGTGAGAATCATGTCACCAAAACTTGCTTCTTCCAACAAACCCTCTAACTAGTTAATGTATATGCCAAAAACGGTAGGGGATAGGGGATAACCTTCCATAACTCCTATATTACAATTAATTTCTTCCAACCATCCATTAGTGTTCCTAAAATTGGCAATAATGTTCTTATACAACCTTACCACACCAACTATCAACTCAAAAGGAGCTTTTCGCTCTTCTAATCCATTCCAAAGGTTTTTCCTAAGCACTACGTCAAAATCATTTTAAAAGTCAATAAAAAAACTCGGGAGATTGGTTTAATCATTTCCAAACCCCTGCAAAATTATCCTAAGCATAACAAGATGGTCCACAATTGAATGATAGCTCCTAAATTTGACCTATCCTTTAACTATTTTTCTATGGTTTTTTAGTCATATGTTGATCTATTTTTCTAAAATAATTTCATATAGCTTGGCTAGATATATAGCTAATAAGAATGATCCTATAATTAGAGGAATTGTTTTTATATCCACTTAAAAAAAATAGGTACATTGAGAATTTTGACCTAGGGTTTAGGGAATCTATACTTGAATACTAAATTAAAGAGCTTGTGGATGTGAGGGATAAGGATAGGCCCTCCAATTTTTAATATTTTTTCTTATTAACCTTTGATGCCCTATTTTTTCTTATTCTATGTTTATTAACCCCAAATTCTATTTCTTTTATCAAAAAACCCCTACCTCTAGAGAAACAATTTGAATGTCTCCACAACATTAAAGATTTGTAAAGATTTCTAAGGTAGGAATTCCAATCCATCAAGGGAAACATATTATTGTTTTATTTAGTTTTATAAATCAAAATTTTCCTTCAAAATATCATAAGATCTAGCTTAAATAAGTGTAAAAGCTTATCCAACCTTCTATTTATATTATTCACTTTTTTCCTTTTAATTAAGGCTTTGTATATATTGGTCTTTTCAAAATTTAAATTTTGAGTACAAGCATCTCTAATGTATCTTCTAGCAATCTTACAATATTTATTATACCAAGGGTTCATCATTTTTTTTCATTTTTACACAACACCTCCATAAAGAATATTTTAATGGAAATACAAAGGGTTGGTGTAAAATTATGAGAGAGGTCTTCAATATTGTTCTTAATTGATACAAGATTTAGTTCATTTTTTAAATTCTTAAAAAATTGTCATATTTATTTTCATCAAAATTCAAGTGCTTTTGGTTATGAAAGTTCTCTTCAATGGGGCTTGGGGCTTGGGGATTTTGTGCATGAAAAAGTTTAGAGTTGTGTTTAAAGATTTATGATAAGATAGGTTCATGGTTATTTAAGAGGTCAAATTCAATTTATTCTTGTATATGGGTATCAAATATTACATAATCTATGACACTCATACCAAATCCACAAATACAAGTCATCTTGTTGGATTTTAGCCACTTTATTAAATCATTGCAAATTATTATATGTGGAGAAATTCAAAGTTTCATTAACTCAATACCAAACAAATTCTAGTCCAAGCATTTAGAGTGTATTTTGTATATGTTAGCCAAAAGGTCCTCATATAGCCATAAAGGCTTAAAATAATAGCTTAAAGCCTTCTAGAAAGACGATTTGTCATTTCTCATATTGGAAATATCTTATTCTAAGTAGTTGTAAGGATAATTTTTATCTAGATTGTTTTTCTTATAAAAGGTAGAAACGATGCATGGAATAATGACTTTCCATATAGATTTGTTTAGCACTAATATCTAAGATATCCATCCACTTGTACTAGTTGAAAGGGTCTTTTTTAGAAAACTTAGTGTGAAAAAAAATTGCCATAAAATATGTTGGACATTTCCTCTCTAATAGGATTTCTTATTACAAACTAATCGTAAAATAAATTGATCTATATTTCTTGTTGGAATCTATTGAATTTTATTTTTCAACAAATTTAAAACTAGTAAATAAATTCAATGCTCTCGAGAAGCCTTGGAACACTTAAAATTAACGTGGGCTTCCAAAATTTTCTACCAAACCACCATTATGTCAAAATCATGCTAGAAAGCAGCCATTTTTTTTTTGACAAATATATTTTTATATATATTATATATATATATATATGACTGACTAGTTCATAATTAAAATTTAGATATTTAAATTAATGTTTAAATACTATTTTATTTGTTTTTGTATTCAATTTATTAATATTATAAAATATATTTACTAAAATGTTAAGATTTTTTTTTGTTATAATTAATTTAACCAATTTCCTCCTTTTTTTTCATAACTCAAAATTAAATCTGATTACCTTATCTATTTTAACATAATAACAATTAACAATTTAAAAAAAAAAATCTCTATAGGTATGTCTATTTTGAAACAGTGCTTATAGAATTTTAATTTAATTATCAATAATTATTAGGTAGATGGTAGGGATTTAATCTTTATGGAATGTTCTAGAATATTTCCAAAATAGTTATATTGTTTTAGTCCTTTTAATTAAATTCATTAATTAAAATAATGTCATATCAAATGAGTTATGATTTTTGAGCATGTTGTATTGATAAGTCATTATATTATCTCATGATATTGTAACAAAGCCAATTTAAAAAATAAGAATAAAATAATAATTTTTATCATTATAATAATAATAATTTTAAATAAAGTTATAATTTAGCTAATTGTCATGACTTTTTTAATTTTAATGACTTGAGATGTATGATGAAGTGTTTTGATGTTTACCAACCTATATCCATCTTAACTCCAGAGCTACCAAGGGTCCAGAAGGATCAAATGTCTTTTCACTCTAAAAGAGGTTTGCATCTCAAGAGATTTGATTTCTCTAAAAGAGATTTTCATTTCAAGAAATTTGATTTCTCTTTGCGCTTGGTAGATCCGTAGTTAAGATGGATCTAGGATGGTTTAATTTCACCCTTTAAATAAGCTACATTCACATGAATATCATGGGTTCTCATACCATGGGTTAATAGCCTGAAGTTATTTTTATTTTAACGTTATTTTTTCTTTTATATTTTTATTTTATTTTGATCAAGTAAAAATGTCTTGACTTGGGATTAATTTTATTTTTAAGTTTAAACAAGACATTACAGTGTATTTTTAGGTTTAAACTAGACATTACATTACATTATAACATCTCTACTATATTAGACTGAGAGTACCTTTTTAAACAATCATATATTAATATTTATCCACATTTACCAATTATTTAATTATATGACTCTCTTAATAATATATACATTAAAATTTTCATAACATTAATCTCTTCATCTATATTTTTAAAAACATAAAAAGCCATCTCCTCCCCTCAATAGCTAGGGTTTGTCCTAGTGGTTGCTTGATTGATAGGCCAATGATTGCATAATCGTGTCTTACATAAACAGGGGGCATGGGGTATTAGAATTGCTGCCACTCTGATCGTCAAACCTGTAGCCATCGCTCGATTCATAGATCAACAATTGCAAAAGGCACAAAACTCAATCATCTTAGCACTCACGGAGCTGATGTATTAATACCACTCTTGTTTGTCTCTCGGGATGAGAGCTTCATGCTTTAATTCAAGGCCGACGGGTTTTAATTAAATTTTAAAATTATTTTAGTTAATTAAATTAATTTATATTGGTATTGTAACAAGTGTCGATAAATTCCAACACTTCATTCTATGGATCCAAGGCCCACTCCAATAGAATAGAGCGTTGTGTTAATTTAGGTATTTTCTCCTTTATGTTGCGTAATTTAACTCCTCATTTATCTTTTTAGGTAGAAATTATTTTATTTATTTGTGTAATTATGTTTTGGTTGTGTGATTTTATTTATTTATGAAATTAATAATTGGTGTATGGTTGTATTTACTTATCAGTTTATTTACATAAATAATTATTTATGTTTGTTTGTAATTTGGCATGTTTATATTTCAGATTAGTTTCCAACCTTTTATGTTGTTGAATATATGTGCTCAATGCAATGATTACATTTATTGTTCTCAGTGAAAAATAGGGATCCTCTTGGAAATAACTAGTCTTTTCATTTATTTCGTCCTATGTGATTTATTTCTGGCCTATGTGGTTTGTTTCAAGGATAATTTTAAGGATGTAAATTTATCTTAAAGTTTATGAACATTGGTGAATCCCACTAGTCCATAATATGCAATTTGTAAAACATTTGGAGATATTTTTGTAAAAATATTCAAATTTCTAATAATTTTGTAGTCTCTATATAGTTTTTTGGCGATTTTGAGGGTAAATTAATTTAATACGATAACATTTGGGCGAATCATTTAAAAAAATAAAAATTAGCGAATCTTTTTTTTCAAAAAAGTATAGAAAAGTAGCCCACCTGCGAATATTAGCCCCTAAAATTTTCTCTGTTTGTTATACCTATGTTAGTGGTTACAATAATAAGATTCTTAAGACCACTAGGTAGAGGTTTGTTATTTCAATTATCCAAGTGTTTCTTTTATTTTCAATATGTGCAATTATTTTTCCGTAGATGGCTGAAAGCTTCATGAGCATCCCATCCGTTTTTGCAAGTGTGTTTACTTTCCTACAAGCATGTTTACATTTTCACAAGTCAGTTTACTTTGTTGCAAGTGTAATTAATTTCATACAAACATGCTTACTTTATTTCAAGTAACTTTAATCACTTTCCTTCTGAAATCATAAAACCTTTCCAAGCTTGTGAACTTTCTATATGCCATCTAGAAAAGTAATGATTGATACTACAACCAAGTGGAAGTAGAGAGTATTATATCTTGCATATACAGTTAATGTAAACTTGCAAGTTCCATACAAGCCCCGGGTTGAGAATTTTTTGTTGTCTTTCCAAGCAATTAGAAGGGTAATTAAAAGGCTTGTCACATTTGACAAGGTAACTTGGTTATTATTCAACTTATGCTTCGCCCAAGATTTTCTATTCCATTTATTAATTAGGTGATGCATTTTCTGTATAATATGTTTATGTTGACCAATAGTTCTACATCTTGTTTCTTTAGGCATGACAGGGGTCTTAGGAAAGTTTGGCCTATCTCTACTCTATCATTATTGATCATAGTTGAAGGTTTGAATAGGGCTATAATGGAGGAAAAGAGGAATAATTATTTAGTTTTAACCCCTGTAAAACTTCTTGCTATAGAATAGTTAAGGTCTAGCAAGACTTGGTCATACTAGTCTATTTCCATATGCTTTTTCGCATAACCATTGATCAGAGGAACTTACATATATGGCTTCATTATTTTTTGAGAAACTTCTATATTGGGCAATTTTATTTTTTCGATAATCAAACCATTAAGGGCCACATCACATTTGACTGTGTCTTCTTGATCCTAGTGAAAAAACAAGTCCAATGGGACCATTTTCACTTATATATAGAATCATAATTTTCCTCTACTTCTCTGCTTTTTTATTTTTTTATAATTATGACCCAATATGTCATTTGGTCAAAACTTATGCTTTTGTGATTTTTTATTTATTGAGGAAGGTTTTCTTCTTGGCAATGTATATAATTAGTACGTGTATATATTTGGTAGGTGTATGTGTTGATCGTGGTTCCTAGCTAGCAACTAAGGGGTGTTCAAGCTTCCCTTGCATGGAAAAGTGAGGATTTGAGTAGCATCTTTGTTATTGGATTATGTATTGAGTTGACGCTTAACATGGATCTAAATCATATCTCTCGTTAAATTTTCAAGGATTATGTCTTCAAATTCATAAATTGTGAAATAATTAAACAAATTTATATTATTATTATTATTATTTAATAACATGGAAAATTAGTGAAATAAATTTAATGGCAGAATGGGAGCTTTTACTAAATGTCTTCATGAGTTAAGCTAGAGGAAAAGTGAGATTTTTCTAATCCAATGAGGAGATGTGAAAAGCATTTTTTTTATGTTTCCACTCAAGAAGTGAAGCAAAGAAAATGGATTTTTTTTTTGCCCAAAAAAAAATGAAAGTGCAAAAAGGAAGAAAGGATGGCTTTACTTACAAAGGTTTTGCTCTTTGTAACTTTTCCTTGAATTTAGCCATTGGGTCAACTAGTTTGATAGAAGAAATATTTCTTCCATATATGCCTATTGGAACACAAGTACAAGGGTTGGGAAAAATTTCTTAGATGCATTGGTAGAAGTTGAGACCTCATCTATGTGTTTTCTATTCTCTCAAAGCATTACCTCCACCACAAGCAGAGGAAATCAAAGTATCTTGTTACTTAGGACACATTGTGGTGCAACCAACTTCCTAGGTAAATTGTGATTTCATTCAATTATGTTTGATTCTAAATTTTTTGAATGTATTGGAGATCATTAAATTTATTTTTTTGTAATTTGATGGTATATTGAAGTGAACTTGCTTTGAATTGTTTCACTCAAGGTGCACTTTTTTTTCTTGCATCACTTTCAATTTTTTTGCTAATATTACTTTTAGAAATCTTTCAAAAATTATAAATTTCATTATAAATAACTACTTCACTATTGGTTGTTTGTTGGCAAGTCAGAAGTGAAGCATTGTTGCATGCTAATCAAATTGAAGTTTTACATGATAATATTAAGTGGATAATAGCATAGACCATCTAAGGGCACTCTCTAGAGACTACAGAACATCAATCCAAATGGAGAGACTTTCAACCATGATAGGGTTGACTATTTAAAATTTTCTTGTACGTTTGTCAATACATATTTGTGTGATAACACTTAGTAAAAGAATAAATATTGGAGAAGGCTTTTATCTTTCACATTGATTATTTGTAGATGACATTCTCATGTTTTGTGAAAGGATAAGAAGGAATGTGTTGGAGTTGAAGGAGATATTTGATCTATATTTCTATACAACAAGTTTGTTGGTTAGTGTTGATAAATCATTTATATCTTGTCAAGGGGTTCATAATGATGAAAAAGTGAACTTATCCGCTTATTTACATATTATTTCTATAAATTTGGATGAAGAACTAAAGTAAGGATTTTTGCTAAAGTTGAATGACTATTTGAAAAAGGATTGGAGATGATTGATATCAAAAGTGGAAAGGAAAATGCAACTATTTTTTCATATATGGTTAACTTCTTCTTATTCTTCTTCTTCTTCCTATTCTTATTCTTCTTCTTGTTTCAAGGAAATAAATTAGCCTCCTTCTCAACTCGAGGGCTAGTGTTATGAAACCAACTCACAAAAAGATAGAAAAGATAGATAAACACCTTCAAAATAAGCCTCTTCAAGGGGGCAACCTCCTTTACAATACACAAATGAACAATTCTTGGATGATACAAATGACAAGACCTCCTTTACATATAGAGGAGTCTAAGGGGTCATAATATAATCAGAGCCGACATAATAATAATAATGTAAGGGCAAAATAATAACAATAGTGTGCTTTTATGGGGCACAATAATAACAATATGGGGCCTACATGGGCACAACAATATAATAAGGGGGTTGTACTAATAACAATAAGGGGTCACACTAGTATTATGGGGACCTAACATGCCCCTCTCCTTCAAAACGTGTTGTCCTCAATGCTTGAGTAGTTTTTGACGCTTTTGTATAAAATTTGTGTCCTCCCATGTGGAATATTCAGCGAGTAAGTTCTTCCACTTGATGAGATACTCTGAAATTGATCGATTTCGTAGTTGTTGGGTTCTTGTTTCTATGACTGCTCGAGGTTCCAATATGATTTTTCCTTCCTCGTCAAGTTTTGGTAATATTGTTTGAACTGGGACCTTCTGCATCTTTTGAATGAGTGGCCACACTTCTTTTTCCTTCTTCCATTCATCCCTTGTTTCATTTATCCAATCTAGTTTGATAATAGAAATAGCATAAATAATGCTTCCACGTCCTCATCCTTTCTTGAGAGTGCATCTACAACAACATTTTGCTTCCCTTTTTTGTAGATTATTTCAAAGTCATAACCCAACATATTTGTGACCCATTTTTCTGTTCTTCTAAAGATAATCTTCGTTCTAAAAAGTATTTAAGACTATCATGATCCATTTTTACCTTGAAGTGGCTTCCCATTAGGTAAGGTTATTAAGCGCATGTAGTATTGCCAGCATTTCCTTCTCATAAATAGCTTGCTTGAGAGTAGCCATAAAAATACCCAATCGCCTACATTAAAATTGCTTTCACTGTGATGTTGATCTTCCTGTTGTTTCATTCGATTCTGCACCAAAGTGGCGTTATCCATTAAAACTTGGAGAACTTGTTGTTGATGCTCGATGTGATCTTTCACTGCTTGAATCCTTTTCTTCTTGATATGTCCTTCTATCTTGAGAGTTTTAGGAGTGGTAATTTCTTCTAACGCATTACATTATGTAGCCAGATTCATTTCTTGATGCTCGATGTGATGTTTCACTTCTTGAACATTTTTCTTTTTGATATGTCCTTCTATCTTAATAGTTTGAGGAGTGGTAATTCTTCCCAATGCATTACATGATATGGTCGGATTCATTTCTTCTTTTTCAATGTGGTCTTTCACTTCTTGAACCTTTTTCTTCTTGATATGTCCTTCTATCTTGAGAGTTTGAGGAGTGTTAATTCTTTCCAATGCTTTACAAGATATGGTCGGATTCATTTCGTATTTCTTTGGGGTTGGTTCCTGGTGTATATCCTCTTCTTTTGATGATTCTTGATCCTTTTCTTCCTCCTCTTCACAATATATGTAAAATAATTTCTTTTCAGCACACTTATGACCTTTAATGTATTTGTTATCACAATTGTAACAAAGCCCTTTTGCTCTTTTTTCTTCCAATTTTTGTGGTGTCAACCTTATAGGGTGTGGAAGGCTAGGAGAAACAACACTTCCATCTTTATAGTTGTGAGGGATAGACTTCCTTGTTTCCATAATTTTTCTTTCCACTTTTCTTTCCAACCTGAATGCCTTCTCCAATGAATCAGGTTCCCAAAGATGAACCTCATGTTGAATGTTATCCTTTAAAGTCCCTATGGAGACATCAACCCTCTGCTTCTCTGGAATATCATTTCCCTTATATTCAATTTTTGAAAGTCCTCAATGTTCTCTTCCATTGAACACTTTTATTTGAGATTTATCAATTGGCTAAAGAAGGTGTTGTTCTTTGTATCCTCATAATGTGATATCATTTCCTATGTGAAAATTGACCACATAACAAGTGGTTTACTAGAACAAAGCGCTTTATACCATAAAAATTGATTTGGTTCTAAATATGAAGATGCAATACGTACCTTTTGTAATAGTTTCACCTCATGTAGATCAAAATATTAGTCCATCTATAGTATCCAATTTACCGGATCCTTGCAATCAAACTTCCTTATATCACCTTTTCTTGATTTTAGGAGCTCAGTCTTGAAACGACTATAACTCTTTAATTTCAGATCTCCAAGTTCTGAACTTGTGTGCTACAGTAGCCATCTGCGTTCGCTTTCTAAACCTGCAAGTCTGATCAAGATTGGATTCTGCAAGGAAGCATTATGCCAAATCTCCCACGATGACCTGATTATAGACGGGTTCAGTAGAGCGCATTTGTATGAAGTTCCATGTGTCACTGTTTAAACCTTATGATTTGAAAAGTATACATAGAAAACTACATTCCATCCTCTTTTCGTGACGTCTTACGAAATTTCAATCTGATGCTCAAAGAGAAAGTTATGATGACTTTCCCAAGGTCACCTATTTAGAATGTAATTCGAGATTGTGCAAAAACCCTAACTTCCGCAAATTATATCTTCGAAAATATAGTGAGAAAAGATCTGAAATTTGGATATGAGATTCACCACGATTTCAATTCAAATGTGTTTCAATTTCAAAGTCTGAACCTTCGTAGAACAAATATTATAGCGACAATACCATGATGACCTGTTTGAGATGAAATTATGGAGCTTGCAAGAACCCTAACTTCCTCATATGATATCTCCGCAAATATAGCGAGACAAGATCTGAAATTCGGACCCGAGGTTTAGACCGATTTCTTCTCAAATGGGTTTTGTTCTTTTGCTTCTGAAACTTCGTAATGAAACAGTTATAGTGAAAATTCAACAATGACCTGTTTGGAGGGGCAAAACCCTAGAATCCAAAGCTCTGATACCAAATGTTATGAAACCAACCCACAAAAAGATAGAAAAGATAGATAAACACCTTCACAATAAGTGTCTTCGAGGGGGAAACATCCTTTACATTACACAAATGAACAATTCTTGGATGATACAAATGACAAGACCTCCTTTCTATATATAGTAGTCTAAGAGGTGATAATATAATCAGAGTCGCATAACAAAAATAATGTAAGGGCACAATAATAATAATAGTGGGCTTCTATGGGGCACAATAATAACAATATAGGGACTACATGGGCACAACAATATAATAAGGGGGTTGTACTAGTGACAATAAGGGGTTACACTAGTAGTATAGGGACCTAATAGCTAGAGTGAGGTGGTTGGTACCAACATAGCCCACAAGTATACTCACTTAAGAATTCATAATGCATGAAGCCATTGCAACAATAATATATCAAGAAATTATAACTCATCATGTCACTAGCGGCGATTTTAACTTTGGTGGAGAAGCTAATATCCATTATGCCAAACCACCCAAGATAACCCAAGTGACATCATATGTGGTTATCTAGAGGAGGTAGGTTAGTGTCATTAAAATTTGTATTATATATATACTAATATATAGGATGTATACATCATGCGTTCCTAGGGGTATCTTGGATGAAATTAGAAGGATTAGTATTCAAATTTTATGGCCAATTTATAAGAAGAATAATGGTTATCCTCTTATTCAAATGGAAAAGAATAGTAGTTCCAAAGGCTCTAGAGTGTGGTAGATTTTTAATTTCTTCCTATTCTCAAAGGTTGTGTTAAGAGATTAGCTAAAGAGAAAAAATTATGGTGTAGGGTACTAATTCAAATATACATTATGTCTGGGACTATAGAGGAATGGATCATGGGGACAATACATAATTTACATGATATATTCATAATGTGGAAGGTTGTTGTCCTTGAATTTCCTTTAATGGGTATTTGGTTAGTGTAGAAAATGGGGTCAATGCACAAAGCTAAATTTTGGGAGGCTCCATGGGTAGGGTACAAAGATTATTACAACTTACCTATCCACATGACCCAAGATTTGAAAGAGATATGAATCTTCTAATTTTATTAAATTTTTGATCCAATATTGACTTCTATTTGGAGCTATAATTAAATTCATCTAAGGATTTATGGTTTAATGAAGAGGATGTTGATATTTAGAATAATTTTGTGAGGAACCTAAAGGAGATTCATGTAAGATTGAGAACTGAAAGATATTGTTTAAGATATTTGTTAAATTATTTTGGGGACTATAAAGAAGAATATAAGGTTTTGTGCTCCAAAGATAATGAGGTTTAGTCAAATTAGTGGTGGAATGAGGTTTGGAGATTTAAGCGTTCTTCAATATCTAGATTTTTTATGTGGTTGCTTCTAAATAATAAACTTTTGACTTGGAATAATCTATAGAATAGGAATAATTTTGGCCCTATGAAATGATCTTTATGTAAGATTTTTAAGAAATCAAAGTATCATTTGGTAGTATCATGTCCATACACTATCCATGTTTGGAAAAAGTTGGACTCTATGTAAGGCATGAGGAATATATGGTCTGAGTTATCCATTTAAGAAGCTTTGAGAAAATGTTATAAACTCGAGGAGAATTAGATCCCTTCATGTAATCATTTATTAGGTCATATGGAAATAAAAAATCATTTAATTCAAGAAAAACACATCTCTCTAATTCATTGTGCCACTTAGGGCTTCAATATTTCATTATCTATAAAGCAATGGTCCAATGTCATTATTCATTGAAGACCATCATTTTATAGCTTCAAATCTTTGTTGAGATCCATAAATGATAATATTGTTAAGTTAATGGTGTTAAGTTTAACTCTTTTGTTGGTTATAAAAAAAGGTGTGAACAAGCTCCAAGTATATGGAGACCCATTACTAACCATCAAATGGGTGAAAAAGGAGTTGAGAAAATTAATATTACAACTAATGTTAGAAGACATTTTATATTTGTCCAATGTTTTTTATCAAAATTATTTTCCACATGTGTTCAGGGAGAAAAACTTGGCTTATGGTGAATGAATTATTCAAAAACATACCTAGGGTTGTATTTTTTAATGTGCTCATCCTCCATTTTTATTAAATTTGTTTTCATATATATATATATATATATATATATAATATAAATATATAATATATATATATATATATATATATATATATAATATATATATATATAATATTATATATAATAATAGATAGATATATAGATATATATGTGTGTGTGTGTGTGTGTGTGTGTGTGTGTGTGTATATGTATATGTGTATATGTATATGTATATGTATATGTATATGTATATGTATATGTATGTATGTATGTATAACTATTGCTTCTATTGTATGTCAAATGGGTACATATCCATGTATTATTGTTTTAATGTCTCTCAAAAACTCTATGATGTTGTTATTTTGACACTTGATGATACATTATTAATATTATTTTGGACACACTCTTTTAGAGTCATTTATATCTTGTAGTTACTTCATCCCCTTGAAGGGTTACTAGTTGATAAACTCTACATATCAATGCTTCACTTTGTTTTCATGATCATATCCATATTGGCATCTCCTTCCATAATGGCAGGGATTGGGGCCTTTATCAATGCACAAATTTAAGAGTGCACTACATCCTATTTTGGTAAAGCTTTGGGAGTTCTTTGTCAATGATTCCAACCTTAAGGTTTGTTATGTTTCCCTTTTTCTATTGTGAAATATTAGCCTAGGATAAGTTGTAATGTTTGAATACTCTATTTATTTACATATTGTACATGTTACAGTTGTATTCTTGTAATCCAATTCATAAGTCCATTGAAAATATTCCATTCTATTTAGGAGACCTTAATTCAAGTTCTATAGAAAGGCAAGCATTGGTAAAGATACCCTTCATTGGTATAATAATTTTTAGATATATCCAAGGCATTGCAAACTCCTTTTTAACCTTTATAAAACTCACATTAAAAAAAAGGGCTAGATTCAATATGCACACCTACACCAGGGGAGACAAATTTGATATCTAAATTGAAATGCAAAAACCAATATTAAATTAATAAAAATTGCTCAACCATAAACCAAGACCCATGTTCCAATATCATTTTATTATAATATTATAATAAAATTACTTGTGGGAAAGATTAAACACGAAGATCTATGTAAAAATGAGTGTTCATAGTCACTTAAATATGCATATCAACCATGTTGATGATAATAATAGTTAATATAGCATTTGCAATTGTAAAACTTGATATCTTCACAATGAAAGTGGATTGAAAGGAAATTAAAAGGGAAAATGAATTATTTTAAAAAATAGCAAAGTTGGTATTGAAAACAAGGGCTTCAACTCAAAACGCCCTTGTTAACCTTCTTAAATAGGGATGCATGCAATGCTGGTGAGGGACAAATAAATAAACAAATGTTGGTTGAGGCAGGTTTAAATAAATGTCGGTTTAGGAAGGTTGGGAACTGGAATGTTTCATTGAAAATTATATTATTATGTTGGTTGGCATGAAAAAATTGAATCTTTACCTGGTATAATATGTGCAAGAGAGGTATTTTGAGTTTGGGATGGTGCCCATTCTGTAGGGAATCTTTGGAGAATATCCCACACATTTTCTTATAGTGTATTTTTGTTATTGTTGTGAGGATGAGGGCTCTGGATTGTTTTCAAATCTTTTTGTCTTAGTCTTCCCCTTCATTTGATGAGTGTCTTTAGTGGTGGTTTAAGAAACATGGAAAGATAAAATATCTCCCCCTATTCATATTTTGGGATGTTTTGCAAGAAAGGAATGTTGGTATTTTTTATGGGAGGCCTGTGAATATCACGAGGATTTGTGCAAAGGTTCAGGTTTGGCAGGAGTCTAGTTTTCGAGCTAAAAATTATGACAGGGTGCCAAGGTTGATGAGGAATTTATTCCAAATTGAGTTCCCAGCGGGCTTCTTTGATGGTGTGTCTCCAGTTAGCAAATGTGGATGTGGGTTGACATTGTTGTTTAGCACACAAACTCAACTTCATCTATACTAGTTTGGTGGGGAGGGATCAAACTCTAGAGTCAAAACTCTGGCACTATGGGTTTTGTTATACATGACTTGGAGGAAACAGTTGGATTGTATTTCTGTTTATGGAGATTCAAAGTCCATCATCGATGGGGTCATAGGAAAATCAAATTTCTAGCCTCCCTCCTTGTTAAACTCGTTGGTGTGTATAAAGAGGTCGATTAAAATCTTTTATGGCATCTGCTTATCACATATTTATAGATTTCTCAATGGTGTAGTCGTGGTTTATCCAAGGATGGCTTGGGGGTACCCCTGGTGTTTTTCATTTTTGACTCAGATTGAATGTTGTAGTTCTAGAAGAGGGTGAGATCGCCCTAGTTTGAGTCTTGTCGTGTTGTTTGATTCTATATTTGACTCATTTTTTATTTATTTGGTTTTTTTACATTTGGACATTACTATTCTATGAATATGGTGGAGCTATTATGGTTTTGGTTGGACATGGCTAGTTTATGAAGTATAAATATATTTTTGTTTTGAATTTGTATGAAGATATTAGTACTATATGTATTTTTTATGGAGGTTATGGTGGACTTTAGAATGATATATTTACTAGTATTTTGAATTAATAAAATATTCAATGTTTTTTTCCTCACAAAAAAGAAAAAGAAAAGAAAAGAAAAAATATATTCTTCAATCTTTAAACCCTTCCACAAAATTGAAGCACAAAAACATTGTTTCAAATAATTGTATACATTCCATAATCATCTTAACGTGCATTTATGATTCCAAAACAATTGAATTAAAAAATAAATATTTTTATAAATCGAATAAAACCAAATTATTTAAAAAAATATGATTACAAAATTCATAATTTAATTAAATATAAAATTTAATTTTAAAATTATAGATAAAAACATTGTATAATATTCTTCTCTATAATACGGAGGATTGTCCTTTTTGGAACAAATAGTGATTCATACTACAAAATAAAAATTCCATATTAAACTCAAGTTTAACTCAAATTGAATCTATAAATTTTAGATTTATTAATAATAATATAATGCTCAAATTAAGCCTAAAATTTATTAGTATGTAATGTTGTCAATTAATCATTTATTAGTATGTAATGTTGTGAATTCCAAAGATTAATTTATGCCTCTTACAATTAGTTGAAAGGAAATCATGAAAAACTTTGCAT
>APFE031624652.1:68798-82348 GCA_000404065.3 Pinus taeda | reverse complement strand
TGACAAATATTGTCTCTTGGTTTAATGTTACATTGTGACAATATGCTTATCCATGGTTAACTATAGTTCAACATTGCACTGTGACAAAGATTGCTTTAATATGAAAATCAATAATGGTCAACCATTGTCTAGCGTCGCATTTTGGGAAAGGTTGTCTCAATATGAAAATCAATCATGGTCAACCATAGTCCAACATTGCATTGTGACAAAGATTTTGTCAAT
This sequence comes from Pinus taeda, assembly GCA_000404065.3. Taxonomy (NCBI): domain Eukaryota; kingdom Viridiplantae; phylum Streptophyta; class Pinopsida; order Pinales; family Pinaceae; genus Pinus; species Pinus taeda. The sequence continues at coordinate 82,126 of APFE031624652.1, read as the reverse complement.
ATGAAAATCAACTGTGGTCAACCATGAACCAACGTGTCACAAATATTTTGTTAATGTGAAAATCAACCATGGTCAACCATGTTTATTTTAGGGTTTATAATATTTACCACTTGGGTTTAATATTGTTCCTTCGGCCTTTTTACGCTGATTAATCCTTGGATTTTTAAATAATAATCCTTGGATTTATTATTCCTGGCGGGTTTAATAATATTAGCCTTTACGATTTATACTATTTGCTTTAAGCTTATATATTTGTGGGTTAGGAATTAATCATTAAATATATGAAAAACTAATTTATTAAGTAACCATAATTATATTAATAAATATTTATTCAATTAACAATATTGTGCATATGATTAATATAAATCTTTCACTTATATCAACCACATTTACCTGATTACTCTTTAAATGGAAAATAAAACATATATACAACACAAGTGACATCATGATACAAAAGACTTCCATCCATGTCCAATACAAAAGACTTCCATTCATGTCCAATAAGTTGGCATGATTATCTCGTTTAAAATAATGTTCTTAATGTGACAACCACCGCTTTGTGCACAATACTAATGAATTTTTTAATTGACTATTATAGAGCATTTTGAATGGTTATAAATAATTGACGTAGACTTTAACAACTTATGGTATTTAATCTTTTTAATTAGAAAAAAAAATATTATAACAGTAGGGTTATTTTATATTAACGATTATTAATGGACTTTTTTATTATAATTGTGTATTTGGTGATATTAAGTATTTTTATTTTATAGTTTAATTATGTATAATCATTATAAGTTAAGTGAATGTTTTTTATATGTATACATTAAATTCTCTAATTATTATAAAATAATGACTTGGATTAAAATTTATTAAATATTAAACTTTCATTTAATTGAAATTTTAATAGAAGATAATAAATTATTTTACTTATTTTAAATTTTATTTTGCAGATATTAAAAAAATTAATAAATTATTATTTTTTTATTAAAAAAAAATATAGTTTTTAATGAAAGTTTAAAAAAGAGTAGGAAGCTTGGTTTTGTATTAAATATTTTAAAATTGTGATTTAATATGAGTGTCTTGGAAAATTATAAAAGAAAGTGTTTTCATCTTCAACCCTTTTAATATCGTAAAGATGGCAAATTGTTTTGACCCATGTCGTTTTGGTAATTGTTAGACACAATGTTTCATTGTGGAGTTCATGAGAGTTTGTTCATATTTTAACATGTTGATTTTCTTCTTTATGCAAGTCAAATTGGAGAGTAATTTTGATCTTCTTGATTCCGGGTTGATCAACTTGGTTTAAAATCTTATTATATTTTATCCTCTAATTGTTTATCACAACACAATTTCTCCTTAAATTTAGAGATAATAATATTTTTAATATTATGAATATTTTACAAAGTAACATCTTCCTTTATTCCCCAATGGTTTTGACAAGACTTCACATCTTTATACCACCCCAACGCCCCCCTACCCGCAGGCACCCAAGACATGGTTCATGTTCAATGGAGTTTGAAGCAATCTTGAGAAGTCTCTTATATTCTACATTGTTTGTCTTGTTTTTCTACATTAGTGAATAATTCATAATCATGTTCTACATAACGAAAAGGCTCACTTCTATGTGGAGGATAGGATAGGGTGTAGTCTTAATAAATTCTTTTAGATTTAATTTACATTTCTCCATGATTCTCTAGATATATTGCAACCCCAAACTCCACTACTATATAATATAACAAGAATGTTGAGAGTCTCAAACTTGATTTCTTCTTGTCCCATAGTCAAAAGTATATTAATTTACATTTTTTTTCTAAATCCATAATAAGTTTTCTAGCCTCAATTATCCTTTTCTTAATGTCATGGTTATAGTTAATCTTGTGATGAGAATTGTTTCTGAAATATTTGTATAAAGCCACTTCCTCCAAGTTGTTGTTGCCATACATGAAATTAGTGTAAGCTATCTTTTTGGATTTAATTATCATAAACCCTTTTTTGTCACTGTTAACAAGCATGCCTATAATAGAGAATAAATCATTGAGTTTTAGTTGTTTTTCAATATCATAGGGACTTCTTGCCATAATAAAAATAACATTGGCATAAAGAAGAAGGATAATGCCATACTAGTGAGAATCATGTCATCAAAACTTAATTCTTCCAACAAATCCTCGAACTAGTTAATGTATATGCCAAAAACGGTAGGGGATAAGGGATAGCCTTACTTAACTCCTATATTACAATTAATTTATTCCAACCATCCAGTGTTCCTAAACTTGGCAATAATGTTCTTATAAATCCTTACCACACCAACTCTCAATTCAAAAGGAGCTTTTCACTCTTCTAACCCATTCCGAAGGTTTTTCCTAAGCACTACATCAAAATCATTTTAAAAGTCAATAAAAAACTCAGGAGATTGGTTTAATCATTTCCAAACCCCTCCAAAATTATCCTAAGCATAAAAAGGTGGTCCACAGTTGAAAGATAGCTCCTAGATTTGACTTAGTCTTTAACTATTTTTCTATGGTTTTTTAGTCATATGTTGATCTACTTTTCTAAAATAATTTCATATAGCTTGGCTAGATAGATAGCTGTTAAGAATGATCCTATAATTAGAGGAATTGTTCTTATATCCATTTTTAAAAAATAGGTACATTGAGACTTTGGACCTAGGGTTTAGGGAATCTCTACTTGACTACTAAATTAAAGAGCTTGTGGATGTGAGGAATAAGGATAGGCCCTCCAATTTTTAATATTTTTTCTTGTTAATCTTTGATGCCCTTCTTTTTTCTTATTCTATGTTTATTAATCCCAAATTCTATTTCTTTTATCAAAAAACCTTTACCTCTAGAGAATCAATTTAAATGCCTCCACAACATTAAAGATTTGTAAAGATTTCTAAGGTAGGAATTACAATCCATCAAGGGAACCATATTGCTTTATTTAGTTTTATGAATCAAAAATTTCCTTCAAAATTTCATAGGATCTAGCTTAAATAAGTGTAAAAACTTATCCAACCTTCTATTTATATTGTATATTTTTTTCCTTTTAATTAAGACTTTGTATATATTGGTCTTGTTAGAATTTAAATTTTGAGTACAAGCATCTCTAATGTATTTTCTAGCAATCTTACAATCTTTATTATACCAAGGATTCGTCATTTTTTTCCATTTTTACACGACACCTCCATAGACAACATTTTAATGGAAATACAAAGGGTTGGTGTAAAATTATGAGAGAGGCCTTCAATATTGTTCTTAATTAATACGATATTTAATTCATTTTTTAAATTCTTAAAAAATTATCATATTTATTTTCATCAAAATTCAAGTGCTTTTGGTTATGAAAGTTCTCTTTAGTGAGGCTTGGGGATTTTGTGCATGAATGAGTTTAGAGTTGTGGTTAAAGATTTATGATAATATAGGTTCGTGGTTATTTAAGAGGTCAAATTTAATTTCTTGTTGTATATGGGTATAAAATATTACATAATCTATGAGGCTCATGCCAAATCCACAAATACAACTCATCTTGTTGGGTTTTAGGCACTTTATTAAACCATTGCAAATTATTATATGTGGAGAAATTCAAAGTTTCATTAACTCACTACCAAACAAATTCTAGTCCAAGCGTTTAGAGTTTATTTTGTATATGTTAGCCAAATGGTCCTCATCTAGCCATAAAGGTTTAAAATAATAGTTTAAAGCCTTCTAGAAAGACGATTTGTCATTTCTCATATTGGAAATATCTTATTCTAAGTAGTTGTAAGGATAATTCTTATCTAGATTGTTTTTCTTATAAAAGGTAGAATTGATGGGCATGGAATAATGACTTGCCATATAGATTTGCTTAGCACTAATATCTAAGATATCCATCCACTTGTACCAGTTGAAAGGGTCTTTTTTAGAAAACTTAATGTGAAAAAAAAAATTGCCATAAGATATGTTGGACAATTCCTCTATAATAGGATTTCTTATTACAAACTAACCATAAATAAATTGATCTATATTTCTTGTTGGAGTCTATTGAATTTTATTTTTCAAAAAAATAAAAACTAGTAAATAGATCCAACTCTCTCAAGAAGCCTTGGAACACTTAAAATTCTAAAACTTGACAGTTGTAAAGTGGACTTCCAAAATTTTCTACCAAACCACCATTACGTCAAAATCATGCTAGAAAAACCATTTTTTTTTGGACAAATCTTTTTTTATTATATATATATATATATATATATTATATATATATATATATATATATATAATATATAACTAGTTCATAATTAAAATTTAGATATTTTAAATTAATGTTTAAATACTATTTTATTTGTTTTTATATTCAATTTTTTAATATTATAATAATATAAAAAATTTACAAAAAAGTTAAGACTTTTTTTGTATAATTAGATTTAACTAATTTCCTCTCCTTTTTTTCCATAACTCAAATTAAATTTGATTAGCTTATCTACTTTAACATAATAATAATTAACATTTTTTTTTATAATCTTTATAGTCATGTCTATTTTGAAACAAGGCTTATAGAATTTTAATTTAATTATCAATAATTATTAGATAGATGGTATGGATTTAACCTTTATAGAATGTTCTAGAATATTCTTATTACTATACACAAATCAAAGGTTGAGATTTGCTTCCAAAATAGTTATAGTGTTTTAGTCATTTTAATTAAATTCATTAATTAAAATAATGTCATATGAACAAGTGTCATATGAAATGAGTTATGATTTTTGAGCATGTTGTATTGATAAGTCATTATATTGGCCCATGGTATTGTAACAAAGCCAATTTAAAAAATAAGAATAATAATAATTATTTTTATCATTAATAATAATAATCATTTTAAATAAAGTTATAATTTAGTTAATTGTCATGATTTTTTTAATTTCACTGACTTGAGATGTATGATGAAGTAAGTGTTTTGATGTTTACCAACCTAGATCCATCTTAACTCCAAATCTACCAAGAGTCCAAAATGATCAAATCTCTTTTCACTCTAAAAAAGGTTTGCATTTCAAGAGATTTGATTTCTCTAAAAGAGATTTTCATTTCAAGAGATTTGATTTCTCTTTGCACTTGGTAGATCATGATGAAGTAAGTGTTTTGATGTTTACCAACCTAGATCCATCTTAACTCCAAATCTACCAAGAGTCCAAAAAGATCAAATCTCTTTTCACTCTAAAAAAGGTTTGCATTTCAAGAAATTTGATTTCTCTAAAAGAGATTTTCATTTCAAGAGATTTGATTTCTCTTTGCACTTGGTAGATCTGTAGTTAAGATGGATCTAGGATGGTTTAATTTCACCCTTTAAATAAGCTACATTCACATGAATATCATGGGTTCTCATACCATGGGTTAATACCATGAAATTATTTTTATTTTAACGTTATTTTTTTATATTTTTATTTTATTTTGATCCAGTAAAAATGTCTTGACTTAGAATTAGTTTTATTTTTAAATTTAAACAAGACATTACAGTTTGTTTTTAGGTTTAAACTAGACATTACATTACATTACAACATCTCTATTATATTAGACTGAAAATGTTTTTTTAAGCAATCATATATTAATATTTATCCACATTTACCAACTATTTAATTTATATGACTCTCCTAATAATATATACATTAAATTTTGCATAACATTAAGCTCTTCATCTATACTTAAAAAACAAAAACAAACCAAAAAGGCATCTCCTCCGGCCAATTAAAAAAAATAAAAAATAAAAAATAAAAAGAAAAAGCCATGTGGTTGCTTGATTGAAAGGCGAACGATTGCATAATCGTGTCTTACATAAACGGGGGGCATGGGGGTATTAGAATTGTTGCCACTCTGATCGTCAAACCAAACCCGTAGCCATCGCTCGATTCATAGATCAAGGATTGCAAAAGGCACAAAATTCAATCATCTTAGCACTCACGGAGCTGATGTATTAATGCCACTCTTGTTTGTCTTGATGACAGCTTCCTGCTTTAATTCAAGGCCGACGGGTTTTAATTTAATGGATTCTACAACTCGTGAAGCCCACTGACTAAGTTGTTCATCCAAGATGGGAAATGCCAGCGGTTCAAAAATGGAGGGTGGAAGGCGGTGTTTTTTTTAACCAAGGTTAAAATTATATAAAAATAAAAATTCATTTTATTAAACGAAATTTGTAAAATGATTACTAAAGTTTTCATCATCTTGATTTAATCAATAACTAAAGCCTTCATTTTGTCTAAGTGTATTTTCAGTTTACAAAACTTTCGCTTAGCTAAAAAAATTATGGAAATTTGGGTGGTTAAAAATCTCAAAAGATTAAATGAGATGTTTATGGTTAATTTTATTTTTTCCCTTAATAAAGAAGAGTGAGATTTGATATTTTATTTGGATTATGTTTTTTAGTATCAAGTGAGATTTGATATTTTATTTGGATTATGTTTTTTAGTATCAAGTGAAATGTATTCAGTCTTATGGTTCTTAGACTTTTATCTAGGAAAGAAAATTGTAGCAATTCGAGTGTGGGTTAAATTGCTTCATTTTTCTCAATTTTCTAGGATGACTATACACTTAGATATATTGGAAATACAATGGGTAAAATCATTGACCAGTAAAAAATAAAAGGAAAATTATTTTCTTGTATAAGAATAATTGTGGAGGTTGAATTTGAAGAAGGGACTATCAAAGTCTCTATATATGAATATTGATGGATGGAGCCATAATAAGATCATAGGATACAATCATATTCCATTCAAGTATAATATTTTTTATGTTTATGGATATTTTGCCAAAGGTTATCAAAAAAGAAAGAAGAGTATTATCCATCAAAGCAAAAGTCAAGAGAAGAGCTTAAGTTCAAGATGGTCTCAATTAGGTGCATAAATTCTTAGTGTAAGGGGCCTCTTAAGTCAAAGACATCCAAAAGAAGGTTTTTCTACATCATGAAATAATCAATTTGAAGTTATTCAAAATCTAGAGAGTTTAATAAATCCAAAAGACATTAATTTGGAATCTAAAAACGAAGCAATTGAACCGAACTCTAGATCAACATTACCTAATAATGACACATATCCATGATGATCTTGAAGCATACTAATGGTTCAGTAGAAAATAAAGAAATAGATGGAGAGAAGGAAGAAGGGGAAATAGAGGAGGTAGAGGAAATATATGAGGAAGAAAAGTAAAAAGAACCAAAGCCAATAACAAGGTAGAAAAGAAAGAAATGGATGGAGAGGAGGAAAAAGAGGAAATAGAGGAAGTAGAGGAAATATATGAGGCAAAAGAGGAAAAATTAACCAAAGCCAATAGCAAGGGATCATTTTGACTCTTCTAGATCGTTTATTGAAATCCAATCCTAATAAAAAGTTCTAAATCCCCAATCCCCACCAACACCCAATCACAAATGGATGACTTATGAGGTAGAGAAGAATATCCTCCATGTTGAAAATATACTTTGCTCAAGAGAAATTATAATTAAGAATTTATAATTATGTATTTTTCTAATTTTTTATAATCAATTGTAAAATCTATTCTTGTACAAATATATTTTACTTGAGAGAAAAATTACCATTAAAAATTTATAACTATAATTTATTTATATACTTATTTTGTAAAGAATTGTAAAAATTCTATTTTTGTACTTAAGAATTTAACAAAACAAAACTCAGTAAAAAAAATCCATCTCCTCCCCTCTCAAATATTTAGAATATCGAGATTTAGGAAAAGAGAAATAATTAATTAAAATTACATTATCAACAATATTCTGGATTAAAATTACTACTATGCAAGAATCTTTTCGAAAGTATATATTTCTTCATTTTAATTTTAAAATACCCTTAAAACAGGTTGATTTAAAAAAAAAAAAAAAACAAAAAACAAAAAAAACAAAACACATTAAAGTTCATAAGCAGCTTATAGGTTGCTTAAGCTTCAGCGAGACCAGTATTTCATTTCACTTTAAAGGTTGTCCTACCAGATGAAGTAAAACTGGTTGAAATGTGGTCCGTATTCTTTTCCATAAAATTATTAATTTTTTTTATATATACATTTTGGGTCATTTATGAAAACTCCTTCGGAATAGCATAATAGATTTCATATTGGTATTGGTATGGGTATGGATTCAATTACACAACTTCCATTTAAAAAGGTGGAAACAAATAATAACGCCAACCCACCAACCAAAATATCATCATTATGGATGGTGGTCTCTACTCTCTTCCACAACGCCAACCCACCAACCAAAATATTATCATTATGGATGGTGGTCTCTACTCTCTTCCACTATCATGTCATGTCTCCATGTTCCTACCAATTTAATTAATTAAATTAATATGAACATAAATCAAAAGGAGTAAGCTTAATGAAATTTTTTGGATAGACAATGCGTTTAAATAATTCTATATAAAATCCAGGCACATATAAAATTTAAAAAATCTTGAAAAAAAAAAAATATATATATATATATAATATATATATTATATATATATATACCACGGATGTTCAAAGCTTCCGATTGGCCTTATGAGGTTTTTATCTATCAATGTATTATCAACTCATTATATACCTTATATTAATATATTATAATTATGTTTTTTTTCGTTCCTGAAAAAATATCTATATAAATTTATTTTTTAAATTATTTTTTAATATTTATTTAATAAAAATTAATTATTAATTAAAAATATAATTATTATTTTATTTTTCCATCGTTCAACTTCCTTTACATACAGATTACTTTGTAAATCAAAAACCGATTGTCCACGATTTAACCATTAAACCAATGGCCGATTCATTCGCTTCCCCGGGACTGCATTTGTATCTAACAACTATTTAGGGTTTAATATTTTCGCTTTCTACCAAACAACTATTTAGGGTTTAATATTTTCGCTTTCTACCAAAGAAGGCTGTCATTACATAACGTTTACCAGTGGGCATTCATTTATACTCTTCTTTAAGACCATTATCCATTAATTTTTTACATTTGGCTTTCATTCATCATTTAACCATTGTTATTCGAGATTATCATTTTTTGGGGTTTTGATTTTTGTTTTCTAAATAAAATAGTAATTAGAAAACATAAAAAAAAATTGCATATAGGAAAAATTAATAATAATAAATAATATTTCTGCAATTTAATTTTTTATCATATTTTTTGATTAATTTATCTATTAAATATTATTATGTATTAGATACACTTTCCACTTTCTATATAGAGATGTAACAATTAAATATTTTAACAGTTTCAAATAAAATAAAATTAACTATATAAAAAATAAATAATGATTTATGATATTCATTGGAATATGGTCTATTTAAGGGGGGTTTAAACCAACCTAGATATATCTTAACTTGGATCTACAAGCCCCGAGAAAATCAAACTCTAGACATGGCAAACCTCTTTTAGAGTAAAAAGTGATTTGATTGCTTCGTCTTGGTAGATCATAGTTTATAAATGGATCTAGGTTGGTTTATATATACACCAATCTTCAATTGTTTTTTAAATTTAATTTTTAAATTATAATTGATTTAAGAATTGTTTTTCTAATATTATCTATTAAATAAAAAAGCAAAATTGAAGAAATATAAATTTTAAATGTATTAAATATATTTTAAAATAAAATAAACCATTTTTTTTTAAACTAGCCTAGTTCCATTTTAGCTCTAGATTTATCAAGCCCTAGATTTGACACCATTGTGATTGGACGGAAAATTTAAAAACATTACAAATGTTTCATTCTAATATTTCTTCATTAAAATTTGAATCATTCAAATTTTACGATACAATCATTAATGGAAATTTAAATGTAAATTGTCCATTCATTTAAACCAATGCACCAAAGGCATACAAATTCAATAATTTTGATAAAAAATTGTGTTAGGGATGCTCATCTTGAAATTTGGCAGTTAAAAATTTATTATTACAAATCTTTCATTTTAATATTGTTTTAATTTCCCAGATGGGGGTGATAAATTGCGAGAAGGAAGAGTTATATGGGGACATTGATGTCCCTACATGCGTCATTATGGCAAAGATAGTTGATATGACCAAGTCACTTGACGAGAGCATAATGAACGTTCTTGAGGGTATTTGGTTTATAATGGTTAGTTGCTCAGGTCGAGTTCTCATTTGGAAGCTACGAGAAATAACGGAGGGGGTCATGGAGGATGATAATGTCTCTATTGCATAGGTTGGCCATTTTTCTTGGCCACACAACGTTATGAGGTGTCAATCAACGATGTTAGTTTCTGAGCTTTGTGAGCAATGTGATGCTAGTGAGGTTGGAGGCTCTGTTGGTTATTGCTTAGCACCATGTACCAGGGTGGAAAGATGTAATTCACATGACATTAGAGGTTGGGGTGCTCTATTGTGCGGCATGAGAGTTGGCCAAGAGCGCCTTCAGGAAAGTATGGTTCTATAATTTCGTCTTTGTGTTTCTTTTCACTGGGGGTCTAGTCGTTGCCTATTATAACTCCTTCACTAGAGTTGTGGGTGAGGAATGTAGGGTGGTGGATTTTTTTATTTTTTGAACTGGTGTTGGAAACTATCAAGGGGGGTTTGAACCCAATTTGGGGCAGATTTATTTCAAGGGAGTGGGGGTCTATGTGGTGGAGGCCTAATGGCTTTGGCAGTGGGTGTGGCCTCATGTGGTTTGGGGTGGTTCCTCTCACGAGCAAGAGAGTGAAGGGAAGCTTCCAAAGCCAGAGAAGAAGTGGGGAAGGGGCCCATTGGAAGTGCGACAGTGTTGGCGTGTAGATTGGGCGGTCTGTAGTGAGATTTGGTATGAGTTTCAAGAATGTGGGCCCTATAGAATATAAGTTGGGCAGTAGCTTGGGGGCTTAACGCGGAGACAAAGGGAATGGGCCTGGCAGGGTGTCGTCCTGCGCTATGCACTAAGATGACAGACGAGATCCAAAGGGGGAAGTCGAGTAGTCGGTCAGTTCCCCTAGTAGGGTGGACCTTCCCCCCTATTTGATTCTCTTGAGGCACATTACACAGATGATTGAGTAACTAGTTAGATATAGGCACGACGAACGCAATGAATTAATTACTTTCATGAGTGATTTACAACACAACCAATGGCATATTCGAGACGAATTTATTTCTCTCTAGCGCGGGAAGAGAAGGATTCATGATAGACAATACCACATGGAGGGTTGTTTGGACCATATTGAAGCACGCGTTCATGGGGCCTTTCACTAGCCTCTACCACTAGCTAACGATTTGAGTGCCCCAAAGTTCTGGGAATGTTGAAGCTCTGGGATGATGGTTAGTTGTTTTTATGTTTTGGGTCAATTATGTCTACCCTGGGCAACATGCATAAGATATTGTAGTTCCATTTTGCTTTTTTCTATATGTTTCTATCAATATCTCCAAGCCAACAAGTGTATTCAAAATGAGGCTGGGGTATTTTGATTGTGACCAAACCACGATGTAACATTTTGAACAATTAATAGACAATGTACCTGGACATAATAGAATCGTTATAAATATATATATATATATTATAATATATATATTATAGTATTTATATATAATTTGATTATTTCTCTAAGTTGGTTAAAAAAAAATTATCACTCATTCTATTAGGCCAAATTTATTATTACAATATTTCGATTTTGATTATATTTTTTTTAATTTGAATTATTTCAAATTCATGAAGTTATAATCATTAATGAAAAAGTAAATGTAGATTGTTTGTCCATCCAAACTAGTGCACCAAAAAGCTATACAAATTCAATCATTTTGATAAAAATTTGTGCTAGGGATCCTCATGTTGAAACAAGGGGACACCATGATGATTGGAGGGAAAATTTTAAAAAGCTTACAACTCATTTTATTAGCAAAATTATACAAATATTTCATTTTAGTATTTTTTAATTAAACTTTGAATTATTTAAATTTTACCACACAATCATTTTATGAAAATTTAAATGTAAATTATTTGTCCATCCAGACCATTGCACCAAAGCCATACAAATTCAATGATTTTGACAAAAAGTTGTGTTAGGAAAGCTCATGTTGAAATTGGACCAGCATTGTTGTGATTGAAGAGAAAATTGAAAAAAAATTATAAACATTTTACTAGCCAAATTTACTATTACAAACGTGTCAGTTTAATATTTTTTGGTTGAAAATTAATTTTTTAAGAAAACTAGATTATCTACAAATATATATATATATTAATATATTTATATATTATATAATATTATATGATTATTTTTAATGTAAATAATTTCTATTATCTTCCCACTATAAAGTATATATTGACTATGTAAAATCTAGAATAGTTGGTCACTTAAAAAACATGACCATACTTAGAATTTAACATTTTCAAAAGTGAAAAGGTTGCTCAAAGAGGCAAGATCCAAAATACAAATGCTACATTCTAGACCTCGAAGCCCTAAAGAGACCAAGAAATAGATAATGGAAACATAAAAACTAAGAGCATAAGACCAAGAGAACAATTAGGAAGAATATGTGGCTTACTCTACTATTGTGAATTATTGTTGTTTGGAGAGCAACTAGAATAAGGAGGAATGAATATGTGTATGTGTTTCTTCAGTGATGGTGGAGTGGTATTATTTTTCACTACAAGTGATTCTAAGGAAATGAGAATATCTTTTTGCTTTTAGTTTCTATCTAACAATACCATGCCAAGAAGAAACTTAGAGTACCCATAAATATTTACTATTGCATGTATTTGTTGTACCAACCCCACTTATTCCCAACATTAAAAACTCAATCTCCTATTTTTATGAGAGAGTAATCTTTGATTAGCATAGTTATACGAGTATCACTCCCAGGCATTGGAGAGCACGTACCCGAAGCTCCCCGGCTCCTGGGAACTTGGGAGCTGATCGGAAACACTCCAAAACCACCGGGAGCTTCAACGGGTACTTTGGAGCTTTTCGGGAACTTCACTGCAACCGATTTTTTACTTTTTGGGAGCTTCACTGCAATGAATAAGTGCAAACTTAAGTGTATTTGACGTTGCCAGCTTGGGTGTTGTTTAAACTGATGGAACTGTGCGAAAGGGAAGGGTATGCCGCTGGGTTTAGATTTGGATATGGGTCTGGAACTAAGAGAAACAACCTATTTAAAGCCCTTCTATCCAAATGAAGATGAGGCGTCTGGCCAATCCTGATCTTTGTCATTGGAAAGCTATCCATTCTCCTCATACATGCGGATGATGGATGGATATAATAGAATTTAGGAAGATTGTTGGCCACTGGCAAAACCATCCCGCACTGAATGGACAAAATATGGAATACTAAAGAAAAAAATAGTTGAAATTATAAATATAAATATTATGAAAAAAAAAAAATTTAATTTTCATATGT
>APFE031624652.1:0-64756 GCA_000404065.3 Pinus taeda | reverse complement strand
ATAGCCAACAAACACACACTTCTCCCCCTTACTATCAAGCTTTCTCCTTAGCTGATCCGGTACATGTGCATAAGCCACACAACCGAATACTCTCATGTGAGTGACAGTTTGCTTTTGACCACTCCATGCTTCTTCTAGTATTCTGTTCATGACAGCTTTAGTTGGGCATCTATTCAAGATGTAAACTGCGCAAGTGATAGCTTTTGCCCAATACTCATAAGGCAAGTTTTTTTCCTTTAGCATACTTCTAACCATGTCAAGAATGGTCCTATTCTTTATTTCGGCAACATCATTTTGCTTAGGTGTATACCTTACTGTGAACTGTTTTTGTATGCCATTCTCTCTGCAAAAACGCAGAAAGTCTTGGGAGATGTATTCTCCTCCTCTATCTGTTCAGAGCACTTTGATATAATGCCCACACTGCTTCTCAACAAGAGTTTTGAAGTGGCGGAATTTCTCAAACACTTCACTCTTCTGTTTCAGCATGTACACCCATGTCTTTCTGGTGTAATCATCAATGAAAGTTAAAACATATCTGTTTTCGCCAAGTGATGGTAATTGCATCGGTCCACACACATCAGAGTGGACAATTTCCAAGGGTGCTTTTTCCCTTATACTCTTTCCTGCTGGAAAGTTTTCTTTGTGTTGCTTGCCCAAGATGCAACCTTCACAAAGGCTGTCCGGTTTCTCAATCAATGGTAATCCTTTTACCATTCTCTTTCTGTGCAACAAATTCAGGCCTCTGAAATTGAGATGTCCAAATCTCAAGTGCCACAACCAATTCTCATCTTTCACTTGTTCCTGAAAGACTTTTTGTGTTACAGCTGCAATAATTCTTCCTTCCTTCAAATCTGCCCTGAGTTTGAGAGGAAACATTCTATTGATGGTCATCTGCACCTGTGCAATGATCTTCTTACTTGGAGGTATATCTCTGATTGTACACATATCATCTTTGAAGAACACGTTGTAACCTTTGTCAATGAGCTGCCCAATGCTCAAAAGATTACATTTCAGCCCAGGTACATAGTATACCTCTAGCACAATCATCTGTTCTCCATTTCTTGCTCGGATACTGACTCTGCCTTTACCCTTGACAGCTATCTTACTATTAGTTCCCGTTGTTACCTCAGATTTCACATTTTCGTCCAGATTGGAAAACATTGCAATATTTCAAGTCATGTGATTACTACAACCTGAGTCTAAGAACCAAACATCTTCTTGTTTGTCTTGTGCAATGTTACCTGTTAACAGCACATTCTTTGGATTCTTATTTTCTTCATTTGCAAAATTAACATTCTACCTACTATTCATGTCATTTTGTTTTTTTCTACATTCATTGGCATAGTGCCCATATTTCTTACAATAATGACATTGGACTTGGGATTTGTCATACCTTTGTCCATGAGCTTGTTGTTTGCTTGAACCTTCATCTTGGTTCTGATTGCAGCTCCTTCCGTTTGTGCTTGCAGGATAATATCTGCCTCTGTTTTGGCTTCTTCCATGACCTCTGTTATTTTCTCTGCCTCGACCTTTTCTTTGGCTGAAAGACATCTGAGTCTTGAATGCTTGCTCAAAAGAGGAATCTGTTCCTCTACTCAGTCTGTGTTCATGAGACATAAGAGAAGCACTCAGTTCATCTACCGTGAACTGTGAGAGATCTTTTGTTTCTTCTATTGCTACCACAACAGATTCAAACCTTGAGGGTAAACTTCTCAAGATCTTCTCTACGATCCTTCTTTCTTCAAGAATTTCACCATGAGATCTTATCTGGGTTATCAACCCAATAACCTGAGTGAAGAATGAATCTATTGTATCAGATTACTTCATGCTGAGTGTTTCAAAGTCTCTCCTCAACATCTGCAACTTTGCAGTCTTCACCTTCTCCATGCCTTGATAGGCAGTTTTGAGAATATCCCATGCCTCTTTGGATTTTGTTGCTGCTGCAATCCATGGAAAGACACTTTCATGTACTGATTGGAAGAGTAAAAAGAGGGATTTGGCATCCTTCTTCTTATCACTCTTCAGCTGGTCTCTTTCTGCTGCTGTCAAAGCAGCCAACACTGTTGCATCTGCAGGTTCAGCATAGCCAGTTTCAACCAGCTCCCATATTCCTTGAGAATCAAACAATGCTTTCATTGAACTGTGGCAGTTGGGAATTTGTCAAACCTGTTCCAGCATCTGCCATCTCAACTCTGTATAGGTAAAGAAGAGATACTGACTGTTAAATTGAAAACAAGAAAAAACTTTATCTACTGGAAAAATCTGCTCAATAAACTTCTTACAGCTCCTACAGTGAAAAAACAAACTCTGTTTTTGACTCACTGAGTGCCTAGACTAGCTCTGATACCATGTTGGAATTTTAAGGTGATTTCAAACACAAAATATCAGAGAACAACGCTCTGATATCATGATGGAATTTTCTGCTAAATTCCTTAACAAAGAGACAACACAAAACTGCTCTGTTTTTACACAGAAAACTGATAATTTCGTTTTCTGGACTTGGTGTTGCAACAACAGGATTCGGTGTTGCAGCAACAGGAAATAATGGACCAATCACTGTGATTTTTCCCATTGAACTGTCGCAGTTGGGAATTTGTCAAACCTGTTCCAGCATCTGCCATCTCAACTCTGTATAGGTAAAGAAGAGATACTGACTGTTAAATTAAAAACAAGCAAAAACTTTATCTGCTGAAAAAATATGCTCAATAAACTTCTTACAGCTCCTACAGTGAAAAAACAAACTCTGTTTTTGACTCACTGAGTGCCTAGACTAGCTCTGATACCATGTTGGAATTTTAAGGTGATTTCAAACACAAAAGATCAGAGAACAACGCTCTGATATCATGATGGAATTTTCTGCTAAATTCCTTAACAAACAGACAACACAAAACTGCTCTGTTTTTACACAGAAAACTAATAATTTCATTTTCTGGACTTGGTGTTGCAGCAACAGGATTCGGTGTTGCAGCAACAGGAAATAACACTCTGTTTTTGTTAACACAGAAAAACAGAAAAATTGCTTACTGGAAACTATGTTGCGGCAACACAGTTTGGTGTTGCAGCAACGCTGCTCGTGATGTTGCAGCAACGCGAGTTTTGACGTCAAGTCACTCGATGTAACGGCAACACGTTTTTGACGCTAAGTCACTTTAAGAAGTTGGGCGTCAAAATCACTTATAAACTTACAAAGTAAAATCAAAGTGTTTTTGACACTTAGTATAACAGCAACTGTAAATCAGCAATACAGTAAACTTGTATTCATAAACAGAAAACAAAACTGATACAGTAAACTTAGCTGTTACAAGAGGAACACTTCAGTTCCAGAAATCAATTTTCTCTAACTCAGAAAATCGCAGGTTCAACACTGCTGTGCATTTACAGAAGAGACAAACACTTGTTCTTCTAACCTTCACTCTTTTCTCTCAGAGTACAAAAACAGAACTGTTGTTCAGAAATTTATTACACTCACACAGAAAACAGAACTGCTGTTCTTTTCTGCTTACACCTTCTTGCACTTGAAAATAGAAATATTGTGCATTACATTTATAGGACAATAAAAATCTGATTAAACAATAAACTAAGTAAAATATCTGCTGATATTTATCTTTGTATTTATTGCAGAAGGCGGTGATGCCTTTTCAGTAAAAATAAGTCGGTTTTCTACAGGGGATTTAATTTCTGAATTTAATGCTCAAAAATATCAGAAGACTTTTATGGCACCGAACAATCTGAAATAACTGCTGTAGATCAAATCTTTGTTCAGCATTTATGTGATGCAGTTGGAATTAAATTACAACACGATATGTCGTCAAGGTCGAGCAAAAGTTTAAATAGAATAAGCAAGACTTTGGATCTGTGAATCCGAGGTAAGGGAAAGGTGCCCCCAAACCACAGAACAAAGGAAAAAGCCAAGGAAGGGCAGCCGAGGACAACCTGCCAAAGCTGCAAGTAAATAACAGTGTCGTGAAGCCAAAAAAGGACATAGGAAATTGGTGTGAGTTCCATAGGAGCTCCACTCACAACACAAGTGAGTGTCAGGCCAAGCAGTCATTGGTGGCCGAGCTAAAGGTTTCAGAATCAGATGCATGTTCTGACTGTGAGTTAGAACCTGACAAGGGGAATGACAAAGTGAAGCAAATTATCGATGTGGAGCCCAATGCCATTGTTTCCACCACGAAGATTCAGAAGGAGGAACCCAAAGATTCAGAGGAGGAGGAGTGTCTCTTCCACTCCCAGATGTGGGTAAAGGGTTGCTCGCTATAGTTCATTGTTGACAGTGAGAGCCAAAAGAACCTCATTTCTGCAAAGTTCAAGAAGCGGCTTGGCTTACTGACCACAACACATCCACAACTGTACACCATTAGGTGGCTTCACCAGGGATGGGATCTTCGCATGAGCCAGCAATGTCACCTTCCATACAATATCAAGCCCTTCACGGATGAGGTATTGTGTGACATTTCTCCCCTTGAAGTTTTTGATGTATTATTAGGACAACCATACTTGTGGAAGCGACATGTCGTGTATAAATAAAGGCCCTGTGCTGTTATTGTTACTTTGGGAAATAAGTTGTACGGGATACCGAAGGTAGCACCACCTATCGCCATCTTTTTTGTTACTACAAAACAATGCAGTAAGCTCATTTCCAAAACTGGGAAATTTGTTTTCCTAATGATATGCCCTCAAGGAAAGAAGAAGAGGGTGGCCATGACCTCCAGACAGGGCCCCTCCACATGACAACTACATATGGACAAGGTCATGGAGGAGTACAAGGACATCTTCACCTCCCTTGTAGGGGTTCCTCTGCACTGTCAGGTCAAGCACTCCATCGATCTAACCCCAAGTGTGTCGCTGCCCAATGGACCAATCTATCGGTGCTCTGTTTTGGAGAACGATGAAATCAAGAGGAAGATTGAGGACCTGTTGCAGAAAGTTCACATCCGTCCAAGTTCATCACCCTACGGGACCCCAATTGTGTTGGTACAGAAGAAGGGTGGGACTTGGAGACTCTGTTTTGACTATTGGGCACTGAACAAGATCATTGTCTGTAATAGGTACCCGATCCCATGGATTGATGACCTTCTGGACCAATTGAAGGGGGAAAAATATTTCATCAAGATCGATTTGAAGTCAAGATATCACCAGGTACCAATCGAACCCTCTGATGTGTGGAAGATTGCCTTCAAAGCCAAGGAGGGCCTTTTCAAATGGTTGGTTATTCCTTTCGGATTGAAAAATTCTCCTACAACCTTCATGAGGCTAATCGATGACATCTTGCAGCCATTCACCAACTCATTTGTAGTGGTATACTTGGATGACATCCTGATCTTCAGCCAGAGTTGGAAAGAGCACCTCCACTACATGTGACAGGTTTTCCAAACACTACGGCAACACAAGTTATGTGCCAATTTGGAGAAATTCACTTCTACCATGACCCAGGTTTAGTATTTGGGATACATTATTGATGAACAAGGGGTGTATGTGGATCCAGCTAAGATCCAAGTCATTCGGGATTGACCATCTCCAACCACTCTAACAGAGCTCCGCAGCTTTCTAGGTCTTGTCAACTTCTACTACAGGTTGGTGTTGGGATTTTCTCATATCACTTGGCCCTTGAGTCAAGTCAGGAGTGAAAGAAAAATTCTTTTGGTCTGAATCTCAACAGAAATAATTCACAGAGTTGAAAGATCACCTCTGCTCGGCACCAGTGCTCACATTACCAGACTTGCAACAACCATTTGAGGTTGACACATATGCCTCTAACTATGCTATTGGGGTAGTCCTTACTCAACATGGGCATCCTATGGCATATCACAGTGAGACACTTTCAGACACAATCCAGAAGTATCCCACTTATGACAAAGAGATGTATTCCATTATGCAAGCCTGCCGACAATGGAAGCATTACATTTTAGGGAAGGAAACGGTCATCCACATGGACCATCGACCCTTGTAGTTTATACATACCCAAGGGAAATTACAGAATGATCACCATTAGAAGTGGTCCACATATCTACAACAATTCCATTTGAATATCAAGTATAAGAAGGGAAACACCAATAATGTTGCAAATTGCCTCAGTCGACCACTGATCATGGCGTCAACCATCATTCTCAACTCTTGTGGGCACGAGACTTCTGATTGGCCACTTCTCTACAAAAGTGACCCAGAATTTGGCCACACATGCCAGAAACTCTTGGAGGGTTAGCATGTTCTAGATTTTCACCTCCAGGATGCCCTATTATGCTACCTGGGTCACCTTTGTGTTCCTTCAAGCGAGCGTGCCAAGATGACTTGGGAGGCACACTATAGTCGAGTTGTTGGGCATTTTGGGGTCAAGAAATTGGTGGCAATACTGCAAAAGTATTTATATTGGCCGAATCTTCAACAAGATGTTGGGAAGTACATCAGATCATGCATTGCCTACGTCGTTGCCAAACCGATCATCAAGAAGCAAGGCCTCTATACTCCGCCGCCTACCCCTAGTCAACCTTGGGAATCCATCTCCATGGATTGCATGTCAGGCCTTCCTTCCAATAAGCATGGAAATGACTGTTTTTTTTTGCTTGTCGACATGTTCTCGAAGATGGCCATTATGGCGAGCTGTCAGAAGAATATCATAGCAGAAGCCACTGCTAAGCACTTCTTTAAATGAGTGTGGGTACACTTTAGCATCCCACAGTCTATCATCTCAGATCGGGATAGCAGGTTCCTCAGTACATTTTGGTCCAATCTCTGGTTGATGCTGAACACCAAAATCACTAAGTCCACAGCCTTCCATCCTCAAATTGATGGCCAGATAGAGGTTTTCAACAGGATGATTGTACACATTTTGCACATGTACAACTCAAAGCATCCATGCACATGGGATGAGAGCCTCCCCTACGTTTAGCATAGCTACAATCGGGCTCTCCACAGCTCGACTGACCACAACCATTTTCAAGTGGGCTTGGGATTCCAGCCACTATGTCCCATTGATGTGGCCATGCCATTTGCAGCTACTCACGTAGATTTAGCTCATGTCCAGTTCGAAACAGATAAGGAAAACAACTTCATTGAGCACATCCAACATATTCACCAACAAGTCCATGACATTCTGGAGAAATCAAATGGCAAGTACAAGCAGCGACATGATCAACATCAAGTGCTACATAAGTTTCAGGTGGGCGACAAAGTCTGGTTGCATTTGCAAAAGGAACACCTTACTGGAGCCTATCAGAAACTCATACCACTCTAATATGGTCCTTACACCATTACCAAGGCTGTGGGAGACAATGCATTTGAGCTCAACATTCCCCCATTCCTTGGCCTGCACCTAGTGTTTAATGTGGACCACCTTTGGCCATACTTTCCATCATTACTAGACACATCCGACATTGTAGAACAGCTCACACCCACAGAGTTAAATCCAGATTGTATAGAACAAGCTGTAACAGATAGGATCATGGGCACACAGATCAAGCACACTCGCCAGTCGAATATCCAACTATATCAAGTTGTCAAAGTAGGCCAACTCCTTCACCAAGGCAAGTGGCTCACCAAGGACCAAGTTCAGCAGAAGTTTCCTCATCTCATGGGGGAACTCAATGCAATGGGGACCATTGTTTCCTAAGGGGGAAGAAATGATCCAGATGGATATTGGTGGCCACCCACCAAGTCCACTTAGACCCCCACCATTGTTTCTTTCATATTTTCAGTTTCCTTAATTGTAGCACAGTTTACTATTTTTAGCAGTTTTTCGAGCCGTGAACTTTCAGAGTTGTTTTGAGGCCCTAAACAACTTTTTTAGGGAAAACTGGGAGCAACATGGGTCCATGGACTGATGTTTCTCTTCCCAAAGTTGTATTTCTCGGATATGTCTTTCTAACAAGATATTGTGCGTGTCAAACAGAGATCGTATGCCAAAGTTACAACCCCAAGAAGTTGATGTACCAATTTACCCAAATGGGGCCCATAGTTTAGCGTTTCATCTTCTTGGGTTAGGTTTTTGGATGTTTAAGGTTTTCCATTGTTTCTCAATAATAAATAGGCCTTTGAGACTCATTGTAACACAGTTCAGGGGCATGTAGCTGCCACATCTCTTCTCAGAGATAAGCTACCATCACCCTAGTTGGTTTATTTCCATTTCTATTTATAAGCATATTTCAATATTTTACATTAATGAAATGAAGTATTATTTCCACTGCATCTCTGTGTTTATGGTTATCTCTATAATTTGTTGCATTCATGTTTAAATCCGGATCACCAATAGCAAAGTCGGAGGATGTTATCTCAATCTAAAATGGATGTTGCATGTTTGGCAAGTTGAGGATTGGTGTAGAGAAAAGGTGATGTTTGAGTTCAACAAATGACTTTTTTTGTGACTCAGACCAAACAAACTTTACTTTTTTTCCACCCATTGGAACTTGACATAAGGGCCAAGTGATCTAAGAGAACCCCAACACGAATCTTTTGTAGAAATTAGCAACACCCAAGAAGTTGTGAAACAATGTAAGAGTTGTAGGGATTGTCCAATCCTGAATGGCTTGAACCTTACTTGAGTCTACATGCACAAATTTCTCATCAATAATGTAACCTAGATACCTTATCCATGCCAAATGATCAATTTTCCATGTTAGCAGATAATGTATATTGTTGCAAAGTGTGGAGGATCTGTTAAGTATGTTGCAAGTGTTCTTCCCAACTATTATTGAAGATGAGGAAATCATTTAGATATACAACCATGCATAAGTTGATGAAAGGCCACAAGATTTCATGAATCAGCCTCATGAAATTTTTAGGGGTCTTTGTCAGGCAAAAGAGCATGACCATCCACTCGAAAGGACTTGCCTTGGTGATAGTTAGAATTTAAATCAATATTGTCGCAATATTTGGCCCTTTTGAGTTGGTCCAGAAGGTCATCAATCTACGGAATTAGGTATTTGTTCCTAATTGTGATTTTGTTGTAGACTTGATAATCAACACAAAGTCTTGAAGACCCATCCTCCTTCTTCATGAGTATAATTGGGATTTGAAGTGGAAAGGAACGTGGTTGGATGTTCCATTTTTTTAGCAATTGTTGAATAACATATTAGAACAGATAATTGATAATTGACTGAACCATATCAGACCCCTATTCTTGATTCTGTCCCACTGCTTTTTCCTCAAAACACCATATACGTCACTGTGCAGCTTCTAACTCGCGTATATACACGACTTGTCTTCATAATAACTACATATGAGAATTGGAATACCAAATTTTTACACTTTCAGCTCTCCCTGGGTATATTATGTATGTATATTGAGCTATGCCACATCATTCTGGCAACAATTCCTTCTTCCTTAATACCTTAGATTGTGATGATGTTTGCTCCTTTTGGTTTGGTGGCTAAAATTTTCTCCTACATTCCTTTTCTATATGTCCAAACTTGTTACGCACATAACATCTTACATCTTTCATATTCCTTCTATCACAATCAATAGCTTTGTGACCAAACATATTGCAAGAAAAACAATATCCCTTAAAGTACCTCGAAACTGATGATCTTTCTATATGATAGTCTTGAACAATTCTACTTCGGCATTTCGCTGCAACATGTCCAAAATGATGACATAAAAAACATTCAACATTATTTGTGAGAGGAAAGAAACGATTATCCCTTTCATAGTTAGGAGGAAATGATTTTCTTTGAAGTCTTTCTTTCCTTGGTTGTTGATGGGGTTGACCTCTTATCCCCTTGCTGAGCATTTCAGATTTTACATTAAAGTTCCTTACGTCATCTTGTAAGCTAGATTCACCTTCAATGGTTTCATGAAAACCAAGACCAATCTTTATAAGAGGAGAACACTAAACTTTGATAATTTCATCTAACGTCTCCAATCCTTTAGAAAACCTAAGATTCAGAGTTTTTGTTTTCTCAAGTTCTTTTCTTAGACTTACTACCTCACATTCTAACACTTCATTATGCTTGCCCTTTTCATTGAGTTGATGTCTCATTGTGTCTCTGATTGTATCCTTTTCTGCCGAACAGATTTTGAGTTGAGTGATTTCTTTAAGGAAATCTTCCTTTTCTAAGGTATCATTTTCATATGCCATGAGTGGTTTAATTTCTTGGTCATCTTCATCACTATTAGACATGCCATCATTATCTTCATCAGTATAATAACTTCTATTACCTTCTGCAGAAATCTTTCTTTTGTCATGAGAGCATTTAGTAGCATAATGACCAACTCTTCCACAGGTAAAACATTTGAATGGAAGCTTATCTATGAATATTTTGGAACCCCGTTGAAGTTTCTTCATAAAGTTTACCTCTTATTCTTCTTATATATCCTGATTCTTTGAGATCTACGTTTTCTTTTCCTTTTGTAGAAGCTTTGAAATCGGCTTCTCTGATGTCTGATGGACCTCCTTTCCTCATTTCAAAGGCAGTTAAAATTCCATGAAGTTGAACAATAGTAACAGATTGTAGATCTTGCTTTTCTTCAATGGTAGATACTTTTGACTCAAATATAGAAGACAAAGATCTCCAAATTTTCTCAACTATAGTAGCCTCCTTTATTTGTTCACCGAGATTTCTCATATGATTTACAATCCCATCTACTTGTAAGAAATAACTAGAAATACTTTCATCACTATGCATCTTGAGAGTTTCATATTGGATTCTGAGAGTTTGGAGTTTAGCAAGTTTTACCTGGGAGTCTCCTTCGTAGCTCTGAATCATTTTGCCCCATATTTCCTTGGTTGTGTTGAACTACATGACTTTGACGAATTTTGATTTTGATAGACTTCCCAATAAAGCATTGATGGCTTTGGCATTGATTTCATATGACATTTTTCTG
The DNA here is from genome assembly GCA_000404065.3 of Pinus taeda. NCBI lineage: Eukaryota > Viridiplantae > Streptophyta > Pinopsida > Pinales > Pinaceae > Pinus > Pinus taeda. Next base: position 53,938 of record APFE031624652.1, on the reverse strand, counting down.
TTGGATCTGTGGGGACTACTGTTGGATATTAGTATCATCTTTCCACAATTGCCCAAACATCAGCTCCAAGTGATTGAACATAAGCTCTAGTTTGTGTTTTCCAATATACCAAGTTGTTCCCATTGAAGATTGGTGCTCTGATTGATCCCATGCCTTCATGATTGTTCATCTTGAAAGATATCCCTTCAAGCGATCAAGCTTCTTCTTAAGGACTTGCTCTGATACCAATTGTTGGGAATAATACTGAGAGGGGGGGGGGGGGTGAATCAGTATTTACAAATCAATAACTTTTTCATTTCCATAATCGGATTTATATACGCTACTTCAGTGAAGGGAACTCGCGTGTGCATGCAATTATTCTTAAGGAAACCAACGTATATCTAATGAACTTATGATTCAGTTAATTCATCATATGTTGATCTTTAATCAATGCATCAATACTTTATTAAACATTTAAACATTAACCATGTGTAGTTTTAACAGAATAAACCATCACACATGAACACCAAGATTTAAGGTGGAAACATAATGTGGGAGAAAAACCATCGGTTGCTGTCGTCTCTATCTTCTTTTAATATAAGAAAAAATGTTTACAATCTTGTACTAGTGCAAACTCATACCAGTATGCAGGCATGCACCTACAGAAGGCTACAACCTTCTCTCGTTCTCTAGCTTCTGCTGAAAGGGAGTTACAACCCCCCAGCTCTTGTACTAGCAATATGTTTACTAGTACGTAGGCCCTGACTACAAAAGGATCTAACCTTCACTTTTTTTCCATCTACTACTGGAAGGGAGCTCCAACCCCTTGGCTCTTATACTGGCCGATATGTTTATAAGTACATAGGCATCAACCTACAAAAGGCTACGACCTTCTCTCTTCCTCTAAGGACCATGTTTCATTAATTTTCAGGCTGGGTACTCCTGGTACACAACAACACAATATGAAGGCCACGTTTCATCCAATTTTCATACTGGACCCATCAGCAATATTGAAGCTCAAAATCAATCATCACTGCAATACAACCAATCACTTGAAACCCATCATCACTGAAGAAAATCACAATGAATCAACCTGAACATTCAGAACACTATCACCAGAACGCTGAGCAGAACCTAGAACTCTGCATCAACAACCAGAACCAACTGCAACTTCAAACATCATATTTCATAATGTATACGCTAGTTCGAAGTACTAAACCAACTTGTATACATGCCTTCACCAAGGCGAATTAGTGTACAGATATACAAATTCTAAGTTAAAACTTCATAGCTATTCCAGACTTCAGTCATACCTAGATCATAACATTTACAAAACAAAACATGCATTAGTAATCAGATCTAGCCCAACCAATATTAGATCATTTAATGACAAGTCATTTCAGGTCTCATGACCCTGATCCAACATTGATTTCAAGGTGCACAAAATATTTCATATCTTATCATAATCATAGCCCCTGCAACATAAAATATACTTTAGATAGAAGTATTCATGAGAAGCCCTTACACTTGCACACTTGGCCCTTTCATCTTCTCCTCCTTATATAGTTAGATCCTTTGTCAATACCTCAGACCACAACCTTGATTTTCCATCCAATATGCGTTTTTATTTCTGTGAAAGTGTGTGCATATGTATACGCTCCTTTTGTTCTGTTAATCCACATGTGTATGCTACTTGGACAAAGTGAACCAGCGTATACTTCTTAAACCATTCACTTTCTTCAACATCTAGAGTTTGATCTGTAATCCTTTGTTGTTAACATGTAGCACTCTGAACTGCTATCATTCTTCATATATGTGAGTTGTCATCAAGGACAACACCTATATCATAATGGCAACAGTTTTTATATGAATGGTGTCATCTACATGTCTAAGAAATCAATGGCAACCAGTACTAAAAATTCAAGTAGCAAACAAGGAGGTATAAGTGCTTCATTTATATAGAGTATTGTTTAAGCTAGTTTTCACTCCATATTATTTTTAAAAAATCATAAATTTTGTCATTTTTGGTGTGTAGTTATGAGCAAGTTAACATTCGAATAATGACACACTACCTAAGAAACAAGGATAAGATAAAGAAGCCAGCCATAGCTAAAAACATTATGGTCTCTATAACCTAAGAGATGTTTTAACGTTGGAGGTGTGCAGAGATCTTATTATAGATAAGGAAAGAAGAAAAGTCGTTGCACTACTTCCAGAGGGGCAGAGAAATGTAGTGGAACCTTTGAACAGGAAAACATTAAGAGATGTTTTAACGCTGGAGGCATGGAGAGATCTTATTACAGAGGAGGTTTTGGTAGTATTATATCTTATTTGTCGATGACTCCTGAAAGTATTATCCATAATTAGACTTTTATTTGCTACTGTTTGAATGTGGTAATGCCTTCAAGCCCCAGAAGAAATCACAATGCTTGTGTGACCCGCAAGTGGATTCTTTGCTTCAATGAAATATTTGGAATTGTTCAAACCTATGAATGTTTATTATTATTGTAGTAGGTTTGGCTTTTTCCAATGTATCAATGTATCTATTAGTTAAGAGGACGCCTACCATGTATATCAACCACATGTATTAATGTGGTTGTGCTAATGAATATACAAATTGAATAAACATGATAACGAGCTTTATATCGTATAAAATTTAGCAAAATTAAAAGGGCATTATTGCTACACTACCATTTGACACCACAGGGGATTCACTTAGTGAACCTTTGACATATCACGTGTGTTCGTGGCATATTAAACAATACCCTTAATTCTAGCAAAATTAAAAGGGCATTATTGCTACACTACCATTTGACACCACAAGGGATTCACTTAGCGAACCTTTGACATATCACGCGTGTTCGTGGCATATTAAACAATACCCTTAATTCGACTACATATTGGAAAAACCCTCTAAAATTACATTATCTAACCCACTACCAATATGAACCCAATATAGCTTCCCAATTTAAAAAACCCCTACTTTCATTAGATATTGTAGGTATCCATTTTTCATTAACATTTCTTATACTTTTTTATATTTTTTCATTAATTTTAAGCTCCATTTTTTATATTTTCCAACATAAGAAACCATTTACCCTCTATATATCCTCTAATATAGTATATCATTTTTTTCCTCAATATATATTGCCTATATAGACTCACTTGATATAATATTGCTCTCACATTATTAGATATCGGATAACATTTCGGATAACTTTTACATTAGCGTTCATTGTTTAAACATTGGTGGTTGATTTGGATAATGCAAGTTGAAGTCGATTTTTGAATCCCAAGTGTATTTTCTTTGTATCGCATATTCTTCCGTATCTTCCTTATCGCTTCACATACCTTGTGATATTGCATTAGACCCACGCTGACATTGACACCAGCATTCATCATTTAAACTTTGGGGCTTGAAGTGGATAATGTAAATCGAAGTGGAGTTGCAATTCACAAATGTATTTTCTCTGTATCCCATAGCCTTGCATATTTTAAATAGTGTTAATTAACATATCCGTAGATTTAAAATATACTAATTTAGTGGTTTATCTATTTTAAATCCATTACGAAGGCAGGGCCGGTAGACCTTATCAACCTTTTGGAGAGCACTTTGTTTTAAAAGTTAAAAGCGGGAGCGTGAGCTCTAAAGATGAGGTAGGCTTATTTGTCATTAAATGCATGGAAAAGGTTTACATCTAGAAGATCGAAGTGTGAGGTAGCCCTACACGTTTCACATATATGAGATTGCATGACCTACTCCATAAATTTGATTCAAATCAGGTGCCCCTAATAGACATCCGTTGTACATGAATACATGTAGAGCCTCATCGTCATCTCTGAGAGCAAAGCAAAATGAATATGTCGCCAAAGAATATACAGACATGGTCATTCTTGACATTAGCAAAGCCAAGCCAAAGCAAACAGAGAAGTATGAGTTTGGGCAATGAGAGGTCGTGAAGTTAGAAGGCTGGAACTGCTAAAGTGAGGAACCGGAATGTGCCAAATAAGCAAGGGAGCCCACCAATGGAGCATTGATGTATGTGGTGGGTTCAGAGTGCTCATAATCATTGCGCTCATCTGAGAAGCGGTCATTGTTGTCTGGGCCTCCAACTACGGCTCCTACCAGAATATTTGGGTTGGGGTCGTTGCTGTACAAAGACTGGAAGCCATCGTTGCAAGCAATCGTTTGGGGATGCTCGTATACTGAAGGTAACGACGAGCCCCTGTGATGTATGCGCTCTGGAAACTTGGCGCTGTAGCCCACCATATATGACATTCCTAGTGGGTTGTCTCCCAGTATGTAGTCCACCTGTTAAGAAATATAATTTATAAGATGATCATGAGCAGGATGTCTAACATCACCCTCCCCTCCACTAAGCCATATGTATATACAAGCACTACTCAGCGATTGTACCTGTCTTTTCGCAGAAGTACGTATTTTGGTGGGAGTGACTATCATGTTCCCACATTTCACCACTTGTTTGGAGACGCTCAGATATTTTGCATAGGTGAAAAGCAGGAAAGTTGCGGACGTCACATATTGCAAATTACTATCACTCATTTGGAAGAGCAATCCACCTGTAAAACCTCAAAATCAAATAAATTATCGTCGATTAAAAGATCTGTCCGAAGCAAACAAATCGATCGACTGTGCTCCGCGGCTGCTATGTTACATTACGAAATTTATAAGGTGTATTCTCTAGAGTATTGCTAATTCTCATATAGCTTAACCTGGAGTGTATTGCGCCTGCGAAGATGGTGTTCCCGGCAAGAGCGAGCAGATGAAGTTGTCGGCGTGGCCCCTGTATACGCCGAGTGTCTTGGAATTTTCTACCAGAACTTCCTATACAACGAAGGGAAAGTTGGGATGAATAATTAAATTCAAGTAAAAGAATAATATTTTCGGACATTATAAAGGGTAGCGATAATGCCTGCATAATGCAATATAATTACGACTGTGTTTAGGTCGGTAAATAATTTAACCTTAGCCAAAAGAACTCTAGTCCCTGCATGCTTCTCGTCCCAGCTGAATATATTGACGCTATCGTCCGCGCCAAGACTCTGGCCATTTGATTGAATGTAGTTGAGATAGGATACATTCCTCGAAGCTCTTTCTAACCATGCCGCTCCCCACAGTAATTCGTCCTGCAAAGAAAAACCCATGTCATGAAAGTCACATATATATTTTCTTGAGAATAGAAAATTTAATCTCATTATGCCACACACATTAATCTGTGAACACTTACATGATATCCCGAATATGAACAGTAAAATGGACAAACTTCCGACTGCAGAGAGTCACTGTAAGCGCCTCTGTGTTTATCTGCGAAATCAAACACCTTGCCCCCACAAACAACAAAACGGGTTAGATGAAAGAAGAGAAGAGAATATGAGATCTTGCAATGAAAAAGTATACATGAAGTCTAAACTATACCCGCATTGCAGTTTCAAGGAGCTGGTCAGAGTAAGTACGATTAGTTGTACGGAATATAATGGAGGCGGCTGCAAGCGCTGCGGCAGTTTCTGCCGCAACGTCGGAGCCAGGATGTTCAGCGTCTATTTTATAGATATTGCGAGGTGTGTCCATGTCTTCGGGCCTCTCCCAGCATTTGTGATCCATGTTCGGATCGGCAACCTGTAGTCTTACTCACCATAGACGAATCAGTAGACTGCACTGTGTCAATATGTATATCCATAATACATTCTACAGTGTCAAGATGTATGGCAAGAAATAACTGGGTTGACATTGGCAAGTTAATGCGCGGGGTTGTATATGTTTATTTTCCGATAATTTACTTGTTTAAATTCAAATGATATCGTAATTATTTTTGTTAATGTCCTAGAATTATATGTGATTATGGTGATTATGGTATATGGTTATTGTTGGATAATGTACTGGTTTATATTCAATGGTAGATATATACAGTTCTGGGCATTTACTGTCCAATGACATGCCAATTATTTGTGTATGGCTAATATTAGATAATGTACTTGCTTAAATCTAACAGTAAATATATACAGCCATAAGCATTATATCCACAGTAAGTATATTCACAAACATTTACTGTCCAATAATATGCCAATTATTTTATGTAATTAGTATGCTAGACTATATATAACAACTATTAAATAATATAGTTACTTAAATCCAAATCCAAAATATACAGCCCTGCACAATGGCATGGCAGCTATTTTCTACCAAAATGTATAGCTAATTATTAGTGCCTCGGCTCCATTCTGGGCATTTACTGTCCATGACATGTCAGTTATTTATGGTAAAAACTCTGAGCATTTACTATCCAATGATATGCCAATTATTTGTGTATGGCTACTATTAAATAATGTACTTGCTTAAATCCAATCATAAGTATATACCGCCATAAACGTTTACAAACATTTACTATCCAATAATATGCCAATTATTTTCTGTAATTAATATGCTGTACTATATATAACAACTATTAAATAATATAGTTACTTAAATCCAAATCCAAAATATAGAGCCCTGCACAATGGCATGGCAGCTATTTTCTACCAACCGGAGTTGTTTATAATGCGACTTTTTGGAGATTCCGGTGACGGATTCCGGTGGAAGAAATGAGGTTAAATCTTGATTTTTAGCAGTTAAAATGGTTTTTTAACTGCATATTTGGATTCAGCGCCCTGAAAAACCCCTAGGAGCCATTGATTGTGCAGAAACTAGCTATCAAACATGGGATTCCAATGAATTACTGCCGGATTTTGACCGGAAAATTCCGCCGGAAAAGCTTTCAAAAAATCGCGTTATAGACTACTACCTACCAAAATGTATAGCTAATTATTAGTGCCTGGGCTCCATGCATTGTATGTCTGTAAAGTCATAAGACTAATTGCATTACCTGCACATAAAGAACACCGGGATGTGCAGCCGCTTTAAGAAGGTAATCAGTAGCCCAACGGATGGCAGTTTTTGCATGGTCGAGGTCATCTACCATGTACTCTCCAAACTCCAAAACGCTCCATGACAACATGGTAGTCGTGAAAGCCATTGGAAAACCGAACTTCACATTATCTCCTGCGTCGTAATATCCTCCCGTTAAATCCACCTGCATTGCAATGCAATATGAAAAAACACCAATACAGTACAATCAAAAGCAGGATCCACATGAGAAAACTATGTGTGCATATGAAGAGATAACTGAATGTACGTTTTCTGCAGCTCCGTCCGAAACGGCGGAATCCCCCCTCCATGTCATGCGCTGGTTTGGCGGAAGTTTGCCAGATCTCTGACCCTCAAAGAAGAGAATAGATTTGGTGAGAGCATCTCTATAGTTATGAGAAATAGAGGTGCTAAATCCACCATAATTTTTTATATCATTAAAGTCAGCGGCTTCTAGAGGCCTCGCCATGGCTATCCATAGTAAGACTAAAACAGATGCTAGCAAAGAGGCTTCCCTCCACACCTGCATTTCTCATATAACTAACACACACTCAAATTGATTGCGTGTTTGCTTGAGGTAGGTAATTATGCAGCGGGGAAGAGAACGGATGCGAATTTATAGGACTTTTTACGCGTACGAAACTCTCTCATAATCCACGTGTGAAAAATAAATTATTAAAGCAAAAGGACCAGAGTAACTGGATCATTGTTCAAAGTTTTCTGGATGCTTGGGATTGGAGTCTTTAATGTTTGAATTACACCGAACATAAAATGGTTCATTACTCTAGAATTGTGTTATCTCTTGTTTGAATTTGTTTCTTCTGGCGGTGTAAAAGTCTTGTGGAAGTTTCTGCCATCTCTCCATGCTATTTCTTCATTGTCCATCAGCCCACCAACTAAACCCAAAATGTAGTTGCAATAATAATAACTATCATGAGTAATGACTTTCGCTTCAAGATTTGGATTGTCCTGCATAGGGAGAAGCAGCTGGAGTATTCCAATACAAGCAGGGTCTCCCATGTCTAAACAAACAAATCGTGTTTTCTTTCCCCAGAGCATCGACAACAGAAACTGAACCTTAAAGTGAACGATATTTTGACAAGTGAGGACGCCAAGCAGCCTTTGTTAACGCTTTCGCCCCCAACTAACTAAATCAGTCAAAACTAAATCTCAGGATTCTCCCTGATCTGGCGGGTTCACGGGTCCGACGTCCCGATTTTTCACTGTAAATCGGACAAAATGAATTTCCCCTGATTCCGATCAATCCCCGTGAGTTCACGGGTCGGGCGTCAGTAGTCACGTCAACATCTAGCGTATGGGAGAAACACGAGAAATGGACAAAATGAATTGCCCCTGATTCCGATTAATCCCGTGAGTTCACGGGTCGGGCGTCAGTAGTCAAGTGAACACCTAACGTGGGGGATAAACACGAGAAAAGTACGTTGACTAGGGCCAATACGGTCTTTGTGAAAATCCAACATCTTGCTAATCAGGGAATTGAATCTGGCTAAACTTACGATATAATGAATGTGACTGGGTGAAGTTTTAGATATTTTTCTATTACACTAAAACTGGTAGAATTTAGTAAACTTCCAAATTATTATTCTTATTTTTTAAAGTAGTCCCAAACTAATCTCAGAATAACAATTAAATGGGTGTGAAATTGTGTAAATTTAACGATTAAATGAGTACAAAAATTCAACACCAACCATTTATGTGTAAATTTAGATACAATACAAGATACTTTGTTGTACTGAAACACGGTTTGAGATGTTATCCTTCTATATTCTCCTTTCATCAAATCATAATGAACCCGTTAGTTGCAACCCGAAAAATGCAACGTTAAAGGTTATGAGATTGGGTTTTATTCCGGTAATACATATTGACAGGAATTTTAGGTTAAGCCGGGCATATCCGAAGCACAAGCCAAGATAAATGAATAGGTAACCTAATTTATTTGGTCAACACCATTGCCATGTAACAGAATCCACATCCACACCCAAAAAATAATAGAAATAACTCAGTTTAATAACAATTTAATAAATTATTGCACTTAAGTTAAGTATATATAAGTATGTATAGTTTGAGTAGGCTTAATGGTTAAGAGTGTGTTTTTTTCGTAAAAAATCATAAATTCAAAACTAGAAGACGTAAGTATATATACTTTAATAGTTTTAAAAATCAAATCACTAAAAACATTTCATATAGTAATTTCATATCTAATTTAACTTAACTATCACCTTAAAATTAGATAATAATAATTGAAATCTCTCTAACCGTTATTACTTATGACATAAAGCACCTTAGTTCCATCATCTTTCATACTTTAATAAATTTAAAAATCAAATCACTAAAAACATCTCATACATTAATTTTATATCTAACTTAACTTTAACTTTAACCTTAACCTTAAAATTAAACTTAGCTTAACGGTAACCTTAAAATTAAATAATAATAATGGAAATGTCTCTAACCATTATTACTTATGACATAAGGCACCTTAGGTCGACGTGTCTTCACAACAAAGTAAACGACGTCCACATCTACTCCTAAAAAAGCATTATCTTCCACCCAAATAACTTCTTTGGCGGGTTAATAAACTAGTTTAATTACCTTCGTTTAACACGTTAACGCATCCTTTCTAACCCCTGGACTCGTCTGTTCTAGGCCCTCCAGTTACACACTTGTCACTCGAACCCGGAGGTGGCGTAAATCCCCAAACTCAGGCAAATACGCGATGTTGCTCACGGTCGGCTGAATTATGTATAGGCCTCACACCTGCACTCTCGCTCAAATCCCTAGGCCAAGAGCTTAACCTGAAGTGCCACGGTCAAATTGGTGACCACCAGCTTGCCGGCGTGGGGCCTTGGGTTCGACGGGTACAATCAACAATGGATATGGATTGTGGGGACTCCTCCTGTGATGTCAACTGGAGGGGAGGGATCCGCAATCATGATTCCCACTTAAAGTTTCGCTGGATTAATTGAATGGCGGAGGAGCTCTGGCGAAGTCCCACTGCCCTTGTAAATTGGGTGGTACCCATGACGTAAGCGGCCAGAGAGGAATGGGGAAGGGGTTAAATTTCACGGGTCCGAGAGGGATGTGGCAGGGGTTGAATTTCACGGGTCCCTTTACACATATGAAATTTTATGATGAATTTTTTTTATGATTGTTTTATTTTTAAATATGACTTTTAATATTTATTTTTATAAATGGCAAATTATATTCATAATTGTTTTTACATTTAAAGCCACAAAAAAGTGTCCGGCAAATCCTAAAGTGAATGTAATTGAAGTTTGAAGAGATTAGAGTAGAAAACAATATGTGATGGCTAAAATAAGTTTTTTTGGTTTCATTTTTGGGATTTTAAAGATTGTTGAAGTTTTTAAGATTTTTTTTCTATAGTTGAATTGGTCAATTATGAAATTCTACATATGCTAATCTCGAATTCGGATGCCTTCTACTTCTTGTTTCTAAGTTTTTTCTACCAGATTTTTGCTTCCACAAACATATTCATGTTTCTAGCTCCAACAATGTTATTAACATTCATTCTAACAACAACACGAGGTTGCTTAGACATGAGGAACTCCAACGTATGCAACTTGGCCCTTTCAACCCATCTGCAAATTTCATCATCAAACCCTAGAAACCCTCTCAAGGGAACACCATTCCCTTTTTAAACATACTACAATAAACCCACTTCAACTTACGAGATGCAATTAACAGGGCATGCTCTTATGACATCCTCAATAATGTCCTGGGAATCGACACATTGCCCGAGGGCTCGAGCTCGGCTATAGACGGTCTCGATAGCAAACATCTTGTGCGCCATGAAATCACATTTTGACAAACACCACGCAATCCTTCAATGTCGAGCCGAACCCACGCCGAACCACTTGGAATACAAAGGCTCCCCTAAATAACCCTCCAAATGCAATGTCTCCACCCAAGTCTACAATGCCAAGAACTAAACATCAATCGAATAAAGACATACTCTATATAAGTCACATTTAGATTCAATTGACCTAAATCTACTGCGAGTAACTCGTGTTTATATTCAATTTAACCTGGCTCATGTCGATAATTTGTGCATAGTAGATTTAGCGAACAATTAGTCTGTGTGGTAGTTTTAGTGATTGAGTCGGGAAATTTTATGGGCTAATATTCGCAGGTGGGCTAATTGTCCATGCCTTTTGCAAAAAAATATTCGTCAATTTCCATTTCTTTGAAAATCAATTCACCTAATTTTTATAGTATAAAATTATTTTACCCTAAAAATCGCCAAAATTTTATATATACTAATATAAAATAATTAGAAACCTGAATATTTTTACAAAAATATCATCAAAATTTTTATAATTTACATATTAGGCACTAGTAAGATTCACCAAGGTTTCTAAACTTTAAGATAAACTTCCATCCTTAAAATTTTCCCTCATTGAGTGCCATGCTCTGAACAGGTATATGATTCATTCTGAAAATCTAAAAATTACGGTGGATTACACAAATAAATTTTGGTTGATTCCATGGCCTCACTTTCTGTTTCATTCATATTCATGTTCTTATTCCCTACTAAATGAAACACTGTAATCAGCACCACAAGGTCTGAAAGGAATAAAATGGACAAAATGCAAATAGTGCCCAATTCCAGGGAAATGGAAGAGAATTTATTTCCCTCCCAGATTTTCCTTCAAAAAAAATTAAATCACAATAAAAGATTTGAACTGAGACCTGGTCATATGCAAAGCAAGCGTTCATATCAGAAAGCACAGAATTAGCCTTATTGAGAAGAATCGATAAGCAATGTCAGGATGGCACTTCTTTTGAAGCTAATGATGGGCCATTATGATCTGGTCTTGCCCTGCCTTGCTCTCCACACCAATTAGTTTATAAAGATCGTAGCCCAAATTCTTGACATTAACACCGCCCAGTAGAGCAGAGCACTGACAACGGCTTCCATAGCTGCTCTTCAGCCATGGTTTCTTTCTTTTTCATTGCATTTTCGAATTCTGAGTCTTGAACTATCTAGTTATGCTAACCTCTATATCTATGTGTGTCTGTGTATTAATTGTGCAACCTATATTCCTAGCGATCAAGTGTTGAGCTCTATGAATTGCAAACAAAGAGGACCACCCAAAGGATATTGAAAGGAGCTCTCAATATCTGCGATCAATATCGAGTGAAGGCAAAGCTTTTGTTGCTTCTCAGGTTAAACATGTGCACTGTGAATAGTCTATGCAACAATGACTATGTGAGAGTGTACAAGGTCAATAACTCGTCAACAACAATTCATGTGGTGATCCAGGTGGATGTTGGTGGCCACCCACCTAGCCCACTTGGACCCCCACAACTGTCTCTTTTAGTTTTTCAATTTCCTTAATTGTAGCACAATTTACTATTTTTGGCAGTTTTTCGGGTCCTGAACTTCCGGAGGCGTTTTGAGGCCCAAAATGACATTTTTTGAGAAAATTGGGAGCAAGATGGGTCCATGGCCAAATGTTTCTCATCACAAAGTTGTAGTCCTCAGACAGATCTCTCTAGCGAGGTATTGTGTGCATCAAACGAAGATCATATGACAAAGTTGCGACCCCGGGAAGTTAATGTACCAATTTACCCAAAACGGGGCCCATAGTTTGGCGCTTCATTTCCTAGGGTTATATTTTGGATGTTTAGGGTTTTCCAATGTTTCTCAACATTAAATAGGCCTTCGAGCCTCATTGTAAGACAGTTCAGAGGCATGTAGCTGCCACATCTCTCCTCAGAGATAAGCTACCATCGCCCGAGCTAGTTTATTTCCATTTATGTTTGTAAGCATATTTCAATATTTTACATTGATGAAATGAAGTATTATTTCTGCTGAATTTCTGTATTTTTGGTTATCTCTGTAATTTGTTGCGTTCCTGTTTAAATCTGGATCAATGGTATCAGAGTGGTTTGCTCTTTCTCTGTTTTTCTTTGCATGTCCCCAACGAGGTCGGGATATAAGGAGTTAGGGCTTGAACTAGTCAAACCCTTGCAAGACCAGCCTCGCAAATCCAGACGGCCTCCCATGGCAGATGAAAAAAAAGACGAGGGGGCAGGAGATCCTATCAAAATCTTGCTCGAAGAAGCCCTTGAGCGACAAAGGAACATGATGATAGAAAAATTTGCCCAAATCCTTCAACGGCTACCGAGGGGCGACACATCTGCTTCCATCAGCTACGCTGGAAATGCTGCACCCTTTAAGGTACAAGTTAACTTTCAAGTCCCCATATTCGAGGGTCAGATAGACGTAGATGCCGTAGATAACTGGTTAAATCTGCTAGATGGTTATTTTTTTGTTCATGATTTTTCCAGTCAGGAAAATATCACTTTTGCACTTCTCAAAGTAGCCCCCCACGTCAAAGAATGGTGGGAAACCTACTGCAAGCAGAAGGATAAAAGTACAGCCTCACTTTTTTCAGCCGCACCCACTTGGAATTCATTCCGGGATGCCATCAAGGAGCAGTACTACCCTGTCAAGTGATATGAGGACAAATACATAAAGTGGACCATGCTGCGGCAAGGAAGGGACCAAGATGTGTCAAAGTTCACAAATATTTTTCATACCCTTCGCACAAAGTTGGGTATTAAGGATTCTGAGCTGCATTTGGTACTCAAATATTGTGACTGCATACACAAGTACATCCAGGACAAGATGGAGTTCCTGAACATCTCCTCGCTCAGCATGACATACCGATATGCTGTCAAGATCGAATAGAATTTTAAACAAAAGAAGCGAGACTTTGGATCTGTGAATCCGAAGAACAAAGGACAAAGCCAAGGCGGGGTGACCCAAGACAACCCATCGAAGCCGCAAGAAAATAACAACACCACGAAGTCAATGAAGGACACAAGAAAGAGTTGTGAGTTCCATAAGAGCCCCACTCATAACACAAGTGAGTGTTGGACCAAGCAGTCATTGGTCGCCGAGTTGAAGGCTTGAGAATTAGATGCATGTTCTGACCTTGAGTCAGAACCTAACAAGGTGAATGACAAAGGGAAGCAAATCATTGATGCGGAGCCCAACGCCATTATTGCCACCACCAAGGTCCAGAAGAATGAGCCCAAAGATCCAAAGGAGGGGGAGCGTCTTTTCCACTCAGAGATGTGGGTGAAGGGTTCGCCGCTGCAATTCATTGTTGACAGTGGGAGCCAAAAGAAACTCATTTCAGTAGAGGTCGTGAATCCGCTGGGACTACCAACCATACCACACCTGCAACCATAGAACGTCGGGTAGCTTCACCAAGGATGAGATCTCCGAGTCCGCCAGCAGTGGCGCCTTCCCTATAGTATCAAACCCTTCACAGATGAGGTATTGTGTGATGTTGCACCTCTTGATGTTTGTGATGTATTATTAGGTCAACCATACTTGTGGAGGTGACATGTTGTGTATGAGTCAAGGCCTCGCGTTGTTATTATTTCTTTGGGTAATTCATTATACAGGATATCGGAGGTAGCCCCACCTACCACCACCTCTTTGATCTCTGTTAAGAAAGGCAGTAAGATCATCTCCCAGACTAGGAAACTTATTTTATGTCTGATTCGCCCCCAAAGTAAGGGGAAGATTGTCGCCACATCCATGACCCCTGCGAAGGGTTCCTCCATGTAGCAATAACAATAGATGGATACGGTCATGAAAGAATACATCAACATCTTCTCCTCACCCACAGGGGTACCATTGCACTGTCAGGTCAAGCATTCATTTGATTTGACTCCTAGAGCACCTTTACCCAATAGGTCAATATATCACAGCTCCATTCTGGAAAATTCCAAGTACAAGGAGCGACATGATCAACATCATGTACCACATAATTTTCAAGTGGGAAACAAAGTCTGGTTGCATCTACAGAAAGAATGCCTTACAAGAGTCCATCAGAAGCTCAGACCACTCTGATATGGTCCTTACACCATTACCAAGGTTGTGGGAAACAATGCTTTGGAGCACAACATTCCCCCATTCTTTCACTTGTACTGAGTCTTCAATGTGGACCACCCTCAACCATGCTTCCCACCATTATTGGACACATCAGAGATTGCAGAACAGCCCACCAGGGACCAAGTTCAGTAGAAGTTTATGCATCTGATGGAGGTACTCAACGCAATGGGGACCATTGCTTCTTGAGGGGGGAGGAATGATCCAGGTGGATATTGGTGGCCACCCACCTAGCCCACTTGGACCCCCACAACTGTCTCTTTCAGTTTTTTAGTTTCCTTAACTGTGGCACAGTTTATTATTTTTGGCAATTTTTCGAGTCCTGAACTTCTGGAGCTGTTTTGAGGCCTTAAACGACGTTTTTTGGGAAAATTGGGAGGAACATGGGTCCATGGAAGCATGTTCCTCATCCCAAAGTTGTAGTCCTCGGATATATCTTTCTAACGAGGTATTTTGCGTGTCAAATGGAGATCGTATGCTAAAGCTACGACCCCGGGAAGTTGATGTACCAATTTACCCAAAATGGGGCCCATAGTTTGGCGCTTCATCTCCTAGGGTTAGAGTTTTGGATGTTTAGGGTTTTCCATTGTTTCTCAACAAAAAATAAGCCTTTGAGCCTCATTGTATGACAGGTTAGAGGCATGTAACTGCCACATCTCTCCTCATAAATAAGCTACCATCGTCGGAGCTACTTTATTTCCATTTCTATTTGTAAGCATATTTCAGTATTTTACATTAATGAAATGAAGTATTATTTATGTTGCATCTCTGTATTTATGGTTATCTCTGTAATTTGTTGTGTTCCTATTTAAATTAGGATCATGTGGTGCACATGGAAGCATTTGGATACAATTTATTTATAAAAAAACCACACGAAGAATCAGTGACCCAAGATATCCCAATGCCAAGATGGTATAAATAAATATATAAAGTATATATAAAAAAAAATTAAACTTCTCATTTTCTTATAGGCACATCGTTTTGACATTTTCCTAAATTATTTGCAAGTTAACTATGATGTGTTTATTTTATAATAAACTATATTTTATGAGTAAAAAAAAGGAAAATGAGTAAACGAGCGTCAATTTTAAAGCCCGGGCAAGTGGTTCTGCAATTGAGGTTTTTCTCTCATTAGAGCCTTGTTCTATCCTAACTCTAGTCAACGTTGTCGTTCCTCCCGAGAATGTGAATCCTTCTCGGCTTCCACTCGATGCTTTCATGGGTGGTTTTGTATGGTGGGCAATCGCGTGAATCTAGATTTCGGCCACAAATTCTTTTCTCTATTTGTGACTCTAGTAGCTCATCATGGCCCCTGCTGATTTGCAAGCTTAAGGGTTCTCCGTTATACCCCTAGCAATATTTCACTTTTGGTTTAGATTCAAAATTGTTGAACATTATGGTAACTCCGTGTGTTTTTGTCCTTGCTCCAGGGGAAAGCAATTGCTAGGTTTTACATCTAATATTGATGGGTGTTATGGCCTAATGTTGATTTTTTTAGCAGAGATGTATTTCAGGTCTCTTAGGCTCTCTTTTCTCTCTCAACCTGTGATATGTGTTTCTCATTGTACAAGTGTAATAGGAAATTCCATGCTCCTTTGTGCCAGAATTCACATGTACCTACAGGAAATCAGGGAATACATGACACACATGCAAACACATATTTAGAAAGGCACATTCTATTACACAAGGTATATTTACAGAGAATTTACATGGGCTCTCTATACCCAAGCTCTCTTGAGTTTCGTCTCTTCAACTTTGTGAGCTTTGTCCCTTCTCAAGTTGATCAAATTCTAACTATACAATTCCTACTAGCTATAAAATGTCCTAATAGAGTAAAGGTAAATTCAACATATTTCCCAAACTACTAACACCTCAACCTAGAACTTGTCACTTTTACAAACACCCATTTCGCCAAAACACCAGCTTAATAAAATAAATCACCTAGATTTTTCTAGAATTTAGATAATTATATTTAATCCAAAAAATCGTAATTTTATACAAATTACAATTGAGGAAATTCCTTCCCCTTTGGAGAGTTTCATGACCCCCTCAAGGTCTATTTAAAATATATTTCCAAGGGTTGGGGATTCCACATTAGATTCCCAGAGTAGAAATTTTATAACCTCTTGGTCATAGGTCTTCAATTTTTCACTCACCCTAGGTCCCATATATATTGTTTTTTTTGTCCATATGTTTGGTTGTATTGTTGTTTTGTTATCAACCTTAGTCTTCCAGGATCCCAAATTTGATTTTGTAGTACCCCATGTGCCTTGTTGAGGTAAAGTTGTATAGTCAGTGGTACTCTATTGTTGGCTACCCTTATCATCTTGTTGTATCTCATCTTGGACATTTCTTTCATTAACATCGACATCCTATCAATCTTTTCATCCAATTTATACTTAGTTGAAATTTATTATTTCCATATCTTATGTCATATGCTATAAATTTCTTATTCGTGTCATCATCCTCATTCCCTAAATGGAATAAAATTTTGTTTTGAGACATTCTCATCCTTGTCTCATCTCCCTTGGAATTTGTGAACATATAATAAATTTGGAAATTGAATAATATCTATGCTCTAATCCACATTTCCAACAATTTAACCTCTTCAAAGTTCATGAGCATTACATCTAGATGTTGTTGTTAATCATTTATTTGATCCTTCTTTTGGCTATCAATACAAGGTAATTTTTTCTTACTCAATCGTTCTTGTAATTGTACTCCGGTGACTGCACTGGTTGTTTATGTATGGATTTATCCTTGATTCCTTTTATGAGACAACGTTGTCTCATCTTCCATGTTAATAGGTTTTAAATTACGTCCTCCACTAACGCTTTGGGTAGCATTCCTTTATTCTCTCTTATCATTGTGATAGTTTTAGGTGACTATCCTCCTTTATCATTCTTGGAACCTACATCCACATGAAACTTGTCATATTTAAACATGCGAGGCTCTCTAACCTCATTTGAGACATTTTCTCTCAAATATCCACGTTGATTCAAGCTCTACTCGCAGTCCATGAGACTCTCATTCATTCTCTTCTCACTATCTTCCTCTTGCCTAAGAGTTACAAAATCCTTATTCAACATTGGTTAATATTCTTCATCTTCTTCCCATTCTAATTTTGCATGCTAAATACACACTTTTAAATCTATATCCTTTTTTCCAAGATATTTAACTCTTCATCCAAATCAACAAAATTAAATTGAACTCGATTTGCAGACTCCATGCAAGGTTCATCACTTTTCAACCATTCCTCTAAGGGGTTTGTCTCTTCCTCAATATCTTTGATCACTTCCTCTAAATGTTGTCCCTGGGGTTCACCTCTATTTCTAGAAAATGACATAGATTCTATCTCCCTATTTCATAGCTTCATGTTCACCATCTCCTTCTATACCTACAAAAACCTGATTCACTTGAGATTTAAATATTATTTATGTGCCCTTAAACGTTATGGACACTTCTTCTTCACTAGGAATATGTGAACATTCCTCATCATTGGCTATAATTTTTCCATCTTAGTCAAGTTCTAGCTACAACTCTTCGAGCAACTTGATTTCTTCATTACGCTCCATGAACATTGCATTTGAACATTCTTCTACATCCACATTGTCAACTTGCAAAGATGATTCTTTTGGAGCTATGTTATTCCCTATGTCCCCTAATGAAAATTATGCATTTTCCTCTTCCTTCATGAAGGAGCGTAATGAATGTTTACCTTCATAATCAACATGACATGCACATAAACACAATTAATTAATTTTAAAAAAGTGAGCCATGAATTTTCCAACTGTTTCATAAGACTACCCTAAAGCCTCACATCATCGTGTTCTCCAAGAAGTGATCCTTGTTCTCATTCACAAATTTAAACATCCTCTCACTCATACTTAGTTTTCCTGAATTCTTTCTTCTCTAAAGAAGCACTCAAAATGTGCTTCAACTTCTCTTGCAGTTTAAGCCATTTAACCTTTTTCCTCCTTTACACCTAGCCATGTCTCTAGTGTCCTTCAATTTCTTGTAGCAGTTGTATCACTATGCTAATCCTTTCTTTTTAACTCAAAAAATTCTATGTCAAATTCCTCTTGACTCATCTTTCTCCTTATGCCATTCATTTTGGCACCTTCTCTTATGTTGTGCCTTGCACTTGAACCTTTGTAACGACCATCAATAGTCATCTTCCTTCCTACTTTATAAGATTCTTGTGGCTCATTGTGAGCTGCAATCAAGCCCCAGTAATAAGTATTCTCCATTAAACTATTATCCAAATGCTTCATAAAGTCTTCTCTATAGCTTAGCCTTTTGGTATTCCTATGGTTCTCTCTTCTAGAATCTCCTGAGCACTTCATGCTCTTCTAGGCTTCTGCACCTACTTCCCACCTCTCTCAAGAACTTCTCTTGTTATCTTGATTTCTATTTGATGAATTTCTCTATCTTCTTCTCCTTTCCAACCTCATTTGGAACACTTCTAATGTGGCTTCTTTGTTGCAACTATTCTCTACCACAACTCCCTTTTCTCCTACTACTACATGCAATTGTCAACTTCTTCACTAAGTTGAAATAAAACCACAAGACCAAGTTTACCTACTAGGTATCCTCAACGTTGACATCTTCTGTCATTCAAGAACATCACAGGCTCTCCCTTCGTTGTGACCATTTCCACCATATCTTCTTCACTCATTTCTCCAATATGCTTGGACTACAATTTCTCCAAATCTACTTATTGCTTGTCTGAGAATCTCCTCAATATGCTCTGTCCCATTTTTGGTTATTTCTCCAATATTTGTATAGAAGTCATAATTTCTTGTTCTACCTATAACGTTCTAATACTACCATAAACCTATGCTTGTCATAAACTCCCTTTGTATGTAATTACAAGAAATTCAAAATTAATAACATAAAGCATTTCTTGTTGGATTGCTAGGTCCTCCTTTCTAAGTTCAATCCTTACTCAACTACAGTTTAACACATTGCATTTCCAGTTATAACCCATGCAAATACATTGCATGATCATTATCCTATCACATGATAGACTCTAATACACTTAGACTTGTTCCAAACTTGAACCTTCACTTCATTAAAAGAAGAGGTATTCTTATAGGATTTAACATGTACCTAAATCTTATAACTCATACATGCAATGTCTATAATTCACATTACAAAGATTTAAACTATGGCATTATTTTATTTAACACTCCATCAAAATGTTCACTAATTGACTATACACCAAATCACCATTTAAACAAAGTTTTTATGAAGGTTAAATCAATAGTTATCTCACAATATGAGTACAATGATTTCTTTTTCTTTTTTACCATTTTACCAATTCTAACCATTAGTAAAATGGTAAAATCAAATTATGCATCCAACGAGTGTTTCCACTCAAAATACGAGTTGAATAATGGTGGAAGTAATAAAATAAAATTTGATTACATCATCAAATTTTAGAGGGAAAAAAGAAAACTATTTTTTCAACTCGTATTTTGAGCGGAAACACTCGTTAGATGCATAATTTGATTTTACCATTTTACCAATTCTAACTAGTTTACTTATAAGTTGAAAATACGAATTGAAAAAATAGTTTTCTTTTTTCCCTCTAAAATTTGATTACATCATCAAATTTTATTTTATTACTTCCACCATTATATTACAATTTCCTTAGGAGGCCTATTTTAGACCTCAAAATTCCCCTAATTCTTCTCACTCGAACCCTAATAGTGGCATAAATCCCCAAAGTCAGGCAATATGTGTTTTTGCATGTGGGTATGTTGAATTCTATATAGCCCTCACTGATCTAGGTGGATATTGGTGGCCACCCACCTATTCCACTTTGACCCCACCATTATTTCTTTTAGTTTTGTTAATTGTAGCACAATTTACTAGTTTTGGAAATTTTTTCGGGACTTGAACTTTAGGAGCTGTTTTTAGGCCCTAAATAACATTTTTCTGGAAAAAGGAAAAAATTATGACTTTTGGTAGAGGTCTACAGTCGAAATTTTTAGTCCTCAGATAAATATTTCTAATTATGTATCGTACAAGTCAAACATAGATCGTATGCCAAAGTTACAACCCCGGGAAGTTGATGTACTGATTTACCCCAATGAGGCCCACAATCTTTTGGTGCTTCATCTCCTAGGGTTAGGTTTTTGGATGTTTAGGATTTTCCATTATTTCTCAATAATAAATAGGCCTTCAAACTTCACTGTAACATAGCTTAGAAGGCATGTAGCTGCCACATCTCTTCTCAGAGATAAGCTACCATCTCCTTAGCTAGTTTATTTCCATTTCTGCATGTAAACAATTTTTAGTACTTTGTTATTAATGAATTGAAGTTTTGCTTTCGATGTATCTTTGTGTTTCTATTCATATTTGTTTTCATTTCATTCCTTCATAAATATGGATCACTGGTATCAGAACAGTGTGCTCTTTCTTTGTTTTTTCGTGCATCTCCCCAACAAGGTCAGGGTATAAGGAGTTAGGGCTCGAACTGGTTGAACCTTTGCAAGACCAATGTCACTAACCCCAACCAATTCCAATGGTGGAAGAAAAGAAAGATGAGGGATTAGGAGACCCTTTCAAAATATTTCTCGAATAAGCCCTACAGTGACAAAGGAACATGATGATGGATAACTTTGTGCCCACATGCAACGCATCTTCATCCAACAACCACCTTAGAGGTACCACTCCCTTTAAGGTATAAGTCAACTTTGACATTCCCATATTTGAAGGCCAAGTGGATGCAAATTCCGTAGATAAATGGTTAAATCTGTTGGAAGGATATTTTTCACTTCATGATTTTTCCAATAAGAAAAATATTAGTTTTTCACTCCTCAAAGCCACCCCCCACGTCAAGAGCTGGTGGGAAAACTAATATGAGCAAAGGGACAAGAGGGAACCCTCACTATTTTCATATCCACCCACATGGAACTCTTTCGGAAACACCATTAAGGAACAATATTACCCTGTTGGGAGCTACGAAGTTAAGTACATAAAGTGGACCACACTGCGATAGGGAAGGGACCAAGACATGTCAAATTTCACAAATATTTTTCATACCCTTCGCACGAATTTAGGTATCAAGGATTCTTAGCGGCATATAGTACTTAGGTATCGTGACTGTTTACACAAATACATCCAAGACGAGATGGAGTTCCTAGACATCTCCTTGCTTGGTGTTGCCTATTGATATTTTTGCAAGATTTAACATAAATTTAAATAGAAGAAGAGAAACTTTGGATCTATGAATCGAAAGCAAGGGAAAGGTGCCCCCAAACCACTAAACAAAAGAAAAATCCAAGGTGGGGTGGCCCAGGACAACCTGTTGAAGCCGTAAGCAAAGAACAACACCACAAAGAAAAAGGAGACATGAAAGTGGTGTGAGTTCCATAAGATTGTCCCACTCACAACACAAGTGAGTGTCGAGCCAAACAGTCACCAGTGGTCGAGCTTAAGGCTTCAGAGTCAGATGCATGTTCCAACTCTGAGCTAGAACCCGACAAGGGGGAAGTAGATTATTGATGTAGAGCCCAACGCCACTGTTGCCACCACCAAGTTCCAGAATACTAAGCTCGGAGACCCAGAGGAGGGGGAGCATCTCTTCCACTCATAGATGTGGGTGAAGGGTTCTCCATTGCAGTTCATTATCAACAGTGGGAGCCAAAAAACCTCATTTTAGTAGAGGCCATGAAGCATTTGGGCCTATCGACCACACCACACCCGCATTTGTACACCATCGGGTGGCTTCACCAAGGATGAGATCTCCATGTCAGCCAACAGTGTCACCTTCCCTACAACATCAAGCCTTTCACACATGAGGTACTATGTGATGTTACTCCTCTTGAGGTTTTTGATGTAGTATTAGGCCAACCATACTTGTGGAAGTGTAATATTATGTATGAGTTGAGGCCTTGAACTATTATTAATACTTTGGAAAAGGTGGCCCCACCTACTGCCATCTCTTTGATCTTTGTTAAAAAATGCGCTAAGATCATCTCCCAAACTGGGAAATTTGTTTTATTTCTGATTCAATCTCAAAGTCAGGGGAAGATCATGGCCACATTCATGGTCCCAGGAAATGTTCCTCCACATAGTAGAAGTAGGTGGATAAGGCCGTGGAAGAATACAAGGACATCTTCTCCTCACCCATAGGGGTACCCTTGCATTGTTAGGTCGACCATTCGATTGATTTGATCCTAGAGCACCCCTACCCAATGGGTCGATATACTGCCACTCTATTCTAGAAAATGAAAGAGATCAAGTGGCATATCCAAGATTTGTTTCAAAAAGGGCACATTTGAACAAGTTCCTCACCCTATGGGAACCCGATTGTACTTGTACAGAAGAAGGATGGGACCTAGAGGCTCCGCATTGATTATCAGGCACTAAACAAAATCATTGTCAGGAACAACTACCTAATCCCAAAAATTGATGAAATTCTGGATCAACTTAAGGGGGCCAAGTATTTCACCAAGATTGATCTAAAGTTTGGCTATTACCAAGTTCCAACAGAGCCCACAAATATATAGAAGACCACCTTCAAATCTAAGGAAGACCTTTTTTAATGGTTGTTCATGCCCTTCGGGTTGAAAAATGCCCTTGTTACTTTTATGAGGCTAATGGATGAAATCTTGCAGCCCTTCACCAACTCCTTCATGGTTGTTTATCTGGACGACATCCTCATATTCAACAAGAGTTAGGAAGAGCACTTGCAACACATTTGGCAAGTCCTTCAAACCCTGCAATAGCAGAAACTATGTTCCAACTTAGAGAAATGCTCCTTTGGCATGAGCTAAGTCCAATATCTAGGTTACATCATAGATGAGCAAGGACTGCATGTGTATCTGGCTATGATTCAAGTCATTTAGGATTGGTCAGCCTCGACCACTCTAACACAGCTTCACAACTTTTTGGGCCTCACAATTTTTTATTGGAGGTTCGTGTTGGGATTCTCCCATATCACTTGGCCTTTGAGTCAAAATACTAAGGGTGGAGCAAAAGAAAAATTTTCCTCGTCTAATTCCCAACAAAATCCGTTCATTGCACTGAAGCATTGCCTTTGCTCTACACCTTTACTCACATTGCCATACTTGCAACAACCATTTGAAATTGAGACATATGTCTCTAACTATGCTATTGATGCATTCCTCACCCAACACAGGCATACAGTGGCCTATCATATTGAGACAATTTTCGATACAATTTGGAAGTATGCTATCTATGATAAAGAGAAGTATTATATCATGCAGGCTTGTTGACGATGGAAACATTACATTCTAGGGAAGGAGATGGCCATCCACACCAATCACCGACTTCTTCAGTTTATATAGACACAAGGGAAGTTGTAGAACGATTGCCATCAGAAGCGGTCGACATATCAACAACAATTCCACTTGAACACTAAATACAGAAAGGACAACACCAATCATGTTGCAGATTACCTCAACCGGCCCCTAGTTACCACACTGACTATTGTTCTGAACTCTAGTGGCCATGAGACATCTAGATGGCTGAAACTATACAAAAATGATCTAGAGTTCACCACCACATATTAGATTCTAGTGGATGGCAAGAAATTTCCTGATTTCTGCCTCTAGGATGCATTACTATGCTACTTGGGCCACCTTTGTGTTCCTTCAAGCGAGTGTGCCAAGTTGATTTGGGAGGTGCACTACAGTCGGGTTTGGTAGGACACTTTGGTGTGGAGAAAATTGTGGATGTACTACAAAAGTACTTTTATTGGCTAAAAATCCGATAGGATGTTGGAAAATATATTAGATCCTACATCTCCTATGCCACTGCTTATACAATCATCAAGAAGTAAGGCTTGTACACTCATTTGCCTACTCCCAGCTAGCCCTGGGAATCCATCTCCATGGACTATATATCTGGCCTCCCTTCTACCAAGAATGGTAAGGACTATGTATTTGTGGTCGTGGACATATTTTCTATGGCTATATTGGTAGCCTGGAAGAAGAGTATCACAGTAGAGGAAACTGCCAAACTCTTCTTTAAATGAGTGTGGGTACATTTTGGGATCCTGCCGATCATTATATCATATTGGGATAACAAGTTCTTGAGCACACTTTGGTTGAGCCTTTGGACACTACTGGACACAAAGCTCACCAAGTCGATTGCATTCCATCTCGAGACTAATGACCAAACATAGGTCGTTAATAGGATGATAGTGCACCTACTTTGCATGTACAACTCCAAGCATTCACAAGCATGGGATGAGAGCCAACTATAATAGAGCTCTCCATAGCTCGATTGGTTGTAGTCCCTTTCAAGTGGTCTAGTATTTCAACCATTATGTCTGATTGATGTCACCATGCTTCATGTGACTACACAGACAAAATCCACATAGGTACAATCCGAGGTTGATAAAGCAACCGGGTTTATTAATTTCATCCAACACATCCACCAAAAAGTTCACAACATCTTGGAGAAGTCTAATGCCAACTATATGTAGCTACATGATCAACATCGGGTGCCACACAAGTTTTAGGTGGGCGATAAAGTTTGGTTGCGTTTACAGAAAGAACGCCTTGCTAGAGCCCTTCAAAAGTGTAAACCACTCTAATATGGGCCTTACACTATCACCAAGGTTGTGAGAGACAAGGCTTTTAAGCTCAACATTCCCCCATTCCTTGGCTTGCACCTAGTGTTCAATGTGGACTTCCTTCAGCGATACTTTCCACCATTATTGGACACATTAAGCATTGCAGAACAACTCACACCAACAAAAATAAATCCAGACTGCATGGAACAAGCCAAAACTGATTGGATCATGGACACAAAGGTCAAAAACACTTGCCAACAAAAAATCCAATTGTATCAGGTTGTCAAAGCTGGCCAACTCCTCTACCACGACAAGTGGCTCACCAAGGACCAAGTTCAGTAGAAGTTTCCCCATCTCATGAAGGCTCTCAATGCAATGGGGACCATTGCCTCCTAAGGGGGGAGGATAGATCTAGGTTGATATTGGTGGCCGCCCACCTATTCCACTTGGATCCCCACCATTATGTCCTTTGATTTCCTTAATTGTAGACAAATTACTATTTTTGGTAGTATTTCGGGTCTTGAACTTCTAGAGCTATTTTTAAGCCATAAACAACCTTTCTTTGTAAAAAAAAGTTGTAGTCCTCAGATAGATATTTCTAATGAGGTACCATATGCGTTAAACAAAGTTCGTATGCCAAAGTTACGACCCCAGGAAGCTGATGTACCACTTTACTTAAACGGGGCCCCTAGACTTTTGGCGCTTCATCTCCTAGGGTTAGGTTTTTGGATGTTTAGGGTCTTCCATTGTTTATCAATAATAAATAGGCCTTCAAGCCTCATTATAACATAGTTCAGAATGCATGTAGTGACCACATATCTTCTTAGAGATTAGCTACTATCACCTGAGCTAGTTTATTTCCATTATGCATGTAAACAGTTTTCAGTACTTTGTTATTAATGAATTGAAATTCTATTTTCCTCGTGTCTATGTAGTTATGTTCATATCTATATTTCATTTTGTTCCTTCATAATTATGGATCACTCACACCTGCACCCTCGTCGAAATCCCTTGGCCAAGAAATAAACTAAAGTTCCACTGTCAAATTGGTGTCCAAGCACCTTCTTTTCACACCATGGGGCCTTGAGTTTGATGCCCACGATCAAAAAATTAAATAGATGATGGATATGGATTATAGGGGGCCTCCCCTTGTGATGTTAGTTGGTAAGGGTTGGGTGCGGGGGGGTCTACAATCATGGCTCTCACTCAAATTTCCACTCAATTAGTCAAATTGTGGGGGACTCCAGATGAAATATCATAGCCCTTGTGAATTACAGGGGGGGGTGTACTTGTGACGTAAGCGGAAGGGAGGGGGGTCCGTAATTGAGTTTTCACTCTTGCTAGAACCTTACGTTATCACCATGCTAATCAACACTATTGTTCCTCTGTGGAATGAATATCATTCCCAACTTTCACTCTACGCTTTCACAAGCAGTTTTCTATGGCAGGCGATTGGGTGAGCCCAGGTTTTGGTCACAAAATGTTTCCTCTTTTCACGACTCCAGTAGCTTGTCACTACACTTATTGATTTGCAGTCTTGAGGGTTCTCCAGCATACCCTTCACGTTTTTTTTTGTTCGGATTCACACTCGTTGGACCTTTCATTAACTCCTTGCACTTTTGTCCTTGCTTTAGGGGAACTCAATTGCCATATTTTACATACTATCTTGACGGGTGTTACGACCTAATCTTGATTTCTTTACCAGAGACATGACTCAAGTCTTCTGGTCTCTCTTCGCTCTCTCAACCCTACTGTATGTTTCTTACTGCACCAACATAGTGAGAAATTTCATGATCCTTCGTGATGAACATTCACATGTACTTACAAGAAATTAGGGTATGCACAACACATGAAAACATAGATTCAAAAAGACACATTGTATTACTCAACAAGGTATATTTACAAAGAATTTACATCGGCTCTCTCTACCCAAACTCACTTGAGCTCCTCGAACTTTGTTTCCCTCAAACGGAATGAATTCTAAGTATACATACATATATAACTCCTATAAATTAAAAAATATTTTAACAAAATAACTCCTATAAATTAAAAAATATTTTAACAAAATAAAAGTAAATTAGACATATGTCCCAAACTACTCACACCTCAACCTAACACTAATTACTTTTACGAAGACCCTTTTGACCAAAACAACAACTCAACTAAATAACCTAATGACCTAGATTCTCCTGCAATCTATTTATATCAAAAACTTCATTTTTTTGGGAATGAAACTCCCTTTGGGATATATTAAAAATATATTAGCTAGACTTTATACTCCATCACATATCCGAGTACATATAATTATTGAATTCTCTTTACAAATTGATGATGATATAAACGAACCTAGATCGACCTCTCTTCACTTGAACACGAATGAAACTAGTTTAATCACCTTAGTTCAACAGATCTAAGTATGTCCAAAGTATTTGACTTCGCTCTCACAAATTGCTTGTAATATAAGCAACCTTAGGTAGACGTGCCTTCAATGTTATTCAATATCAGGCTGGCCATACTATAATCTGTCCACATCAAAATTAAACGTTGTTTCCACTCATATAATTAAAGGTGGTTTTTCAACCATATAAAACGATGTATTCAAATAAAATTACACCAGTGCAGACATTATACATAAAAATTTACACTGGATTTTGAGAATATTTAGGATGGACAACAACTACTTTTTAACATTATTCAAATTTCAAAATATTTTTAAAAATTTGTAATTAAATTAAAATGACGAGATATATATATATATAGTGTTGCAACGTTGATATGGGTACCCTACGCCTTTCCATAACTTCCTGCATATTTCATGATAAAAAATACAATAATCATACTCTGATATTCAATTGTTTCTTAAAAAAAATTATACATTTAAAAGGTCCTCCCCATCAATGTAATGATGGTTATATGTTTGGTGTAAACGAAAGGATTCTATTTTCCTTTTAGGCGAGCTTGTAAGTTTCTGGCATTTAAGTTGACAGTAGTACAAGGAGGTTAATTTTTCTTTAAAAATAATGGAAAATATAGTACAATTTTGATGAAATTTGTTGAATTTTTTTGGTATTTTATTGAATTTTTTTGGTATTTTAGATTACCGTTGTGAATTTTCAAAAATTTAACTGCCCAAAGGATCCTTGATAGCCTTAAATACTTTTTTACTAAAAAAATTTATCTAAACACTCCCACACTAAAATTTCTCCAAAAAAAAACCGGAATTCCAAAGAAAAATTCACAGTTTTATTGTTATACATTTTTAATATAAAATGAATTCCATTTCTGAAAAATTAAGATTATCTAGAGAAACCCCCCAAAAGAAACACACAATTTTAATAATTTAATAAGCAATTGAAAAAATTGACCTAACCGTATGCGAAAAAATTCAACGTTTACAAAACGCTTTTTCCTCTATTGAAATCTGTAAGTCAGAAACAGAAGGCCCACCCAGGCATTCCTTTTATAATTAATGAGCGCCATCATGGATACCGTGATGGCTGAGAAAAAAACACAGTGACATCGTTATCTTCGTTTGAAGCTCTCAGTAAAAGTCAAATGAAAAGGACGACAGCACAGGAGATTTGTGCCTTACTTAAGTAAAGTAAACGGCGAGACAAGCTGATTATAGGGAAGGTTATCGTTGAAATTCAGGGACGGAGAGGAAAAAGCAAACAATATTGGCAATTTATCTGCGGTAGTTCACATGGCTACGTCGATTCCGTGTATCCAGCGCGTGTTAAGATCAATTAAATCCAAAAGAGACTGTCAAGCTATTTGTCTTTATTTGAAAAGAAAGTGGCAAGATATTTCTCTTATTTGTCTTTGTACAGAAAATGGCATGTACAGAATTTCCAACCTCGACCCCATCGACACCAAACCTGATCTTTTTTTCCACTGTACCTCATTGACCTCCTCGTCCCTAAACCTATTGTTTTTGCGCCGTACCCCATCATAAACACTTAAACATTGTGGGTGTTGACGTTGCTTACCATGTATGGTGATGTCATAGATATGGTGGGTGTTGAGGCTCGTTAGCCTAGTTCCTACGAGTAGAGCATATGATTAATGTGGGTTCTAGAGGTGTACAAACTTTCAAAGTTTGTAGCACATCTTGGGATTTCAGCATCTCACTTGTTTTATGCCTCTTAATAGTACTGGTTTTAATAGTACTGCTATAAAGCTACTGGTCGAAGTCAAATTTGCGTACGAGACATTTGAAACAAGGAGCATCACTGTAATACAAGGACAATAATGCAAACAGAAAATAAAATTGGAGTGAGCGTAACTATTGTGGAGTGAGCCACAAATAGTACTGGTTTTACTAGTAAAACCAGTACTACTAAAAAGCTGCTGGTCATTGGTGCAGAAGCCAAATTTGCGTACGAGACATTTGAAACAGCTCAAGGAGCATCACCATAATACAAGGACAATAATGCAAACACAAAATGAAATTGGAGTAAGGGTAAGTGAGTAGCATGGAATAATAAACAAAAAGAAATCAAATAAAAAATGAATTAGGTTTTTATCTGGGAATAAAAAGATTTGTTTGGGCATTTATTACTAAGTCTATAAGGAATATAATTTTATTTTTCTAATTTTAAACCATATACTTTTTAAAAACACATATTCTAACAATAAATTCAACTCAAATTAATCTATTAATTATTTTTTATTGATCACAAAAAATTTAAACCCATATTTAACCCAAAAAAATGCCATAATGCAACCATTGAAATAATCCAGGTCAAAAACTATATAGGACTAGATAGGGTATAATATGTTTATATGACATGTATATACGGTATAATATGTTTATATGACATGTATTAAGTAATGAAAATTTAGTTTTAACATAATGTTGGTTAGTGTCGTTTTTATTTTTCTTAAATAATATATTTTATAGTAGGATGTAATGATAATTTTGTTAAGTGCACTTGAAGTAATAATGACCAAAGCGTATAATAAGTAGATAGATATTTATAATCACATTTGGTTATATAGGAATAGTTCTATAAAAAAGGGTCAAAAGATAATGTGTTTCTAATGTAAATGTTTCACTCATGTTTAAGGGATTTGGAATTTTTTATATGAATAGTAATTAAGGCAGGTTTGATCATGTTTTTCTAATGAGTTTTTCAACCCGTTAAATTAAGAATGTTTTTTGGTTTGTCATTGAGTTAAATGATTTTTCATGTATATTTTCTTTTATTTTTACACTTCATATTTAATAATAAATAGTTGGAATGAGATTATATTTAATAATAAATAGATGGAATGAGATTTGGTTATACATTATTATTTGAAGTGAGAACAATATAATTTTTGTTAAGATTTATTTTGATAAATTGTTTAAAAGTATGATTAAGAATTGAGAAATTATAATAGTATTAAAAAAATTGATCATTCAATAGTATATAACTTATATAGTAAATAATTAGTATAATGAATACAAATGAGAGTGTTCATCTATTTGTATTAAGAATAGATGACCACACTGAACCAAAATGTGGAAGGATTTTTCTAGAAAGAAAAAGGTCCAGGGAACTCAAAAGCTAGAATCATTGATTTGAGAAGAATATAACAACATTATTGAGATGGTGTTGTAACCTATTGAAATGATGTATAAGAAGGAAGAAAAACAGATTATATAATTTTTGTATGAACATAATTAATTCATGAGATTCCACTATTACTCACAAGAGTAAGTACAAAGTTTCCTAGATTACATGTTTAGGTTTAAGGGGAAAACCAACATGTCAAATATCTCACGAGAAGAACCTAGGTTAGTAATGAAGTACCTTGGAGGCCTAAATGGTCATATTCCAAAATAATTGTTTTTTATGATTGGTAGAAGCATGGATGAAGCAATCCAAGAAGCTATTTATATCAATATGATCATTGAAACCATGCAACAAAAGAATCAAGAAGAGGTATCCCCAAAGTAAAGTGGAGAAATTTATAGACGTAATGAAAATGGAAACTTCTGAAAGGAAAACTCCAAGCATTATGACGTACATGGACATAGAAAACAAATTCATCAAAAATTGCGTCTAGAATGTACAAGTCCAATAAGGTAGCAATAACAACTATTAGGATTGAAGCTACAAAGATCGAATGCATATTTGATGTGGACAAGACCAAGGGAATGTATATAGAGGAATGTGCCTTTTCAAGTAAGGTTAAGAAGATAAATGATCTTTTCAACAAGGATTGTTGGTTTGATATGATAAACTCGGGGCCCATAGAAGGTTTGCAACAAAGGCCAAATGTAGTCTAGTGTTTCAACATATGCAATGTTTTAAAAGGAAGGAGTCTTAGTGGATGTACATATGATTCAAGTGTAGATTATTAAACATTTCGTGGCATTGTCCATTCCATTACTTATCCTTTAATCACATTCACTTAAGCTAACTAAACTAATAATGCACAAATCAAATATAAAAACATACAAATAATCTAGATATAATATGAATGCAAGTGCACAAGTACAATGAGTTTCCTTTATATAAGTAGAAATATCTTTATTACAATTTTTGGTTGCTAAATTTTACAATAAGGATTATGTCAAATCTTATATGTGTGTGTGGAGTGGTTAAAAAAGAATATTGGTTATATAGGAGAATATGTCAATTGTATTCCACTAATAAAATTGATATTTACTCTTAAAGACATATATAAATTCTTGGATATATTGGGGATTGAAGAAGATTAAGACTTCCACTTAGCTTTTATGTACTTAAGGTTTGATGAAACCACATAATTGTGTGTGATATTCATTGGTTAGCATTTTTTTCTCTTGTTAATAACTGTAATTATTGAAATAGCTGAGAAAGGGACATAGATTCCATTTCTTGAGGAAAGGGGTTGCTTGAAGAAATGGATTTTCTTTAATAACAAACCTAGTTGGTGGAAAACAACCTAATATGCTGATTATGCATTGAATCCAACTAAAATGGAAGGGTTGGCCCAAGTGTCCTTTAGCTAACTACAAGCAAAGAAAAGGACAAAAAATTAAGAGCAACATGGGCTATGCTATCTTGTTTAGGGCCGTTGCATAAGCCATGGAGGAGATAAGGGTAGTTAATCAGTTTAGAAAAAACAAGGGAGATATCGACTGAGGAGAACATAAGGGAGGTGGAATGGCAACATTAGTGAAAAACAAAATGTATGGGCGAAATGAGGAGAAACATAGAGAGAACGAAGAGGGAAAAAAACTCGAAATTGAATGTAGCCTGAAAAGAGTGGTATCTAGCTGTGGAAACCTCGATAGTTTTCTGGTAATTGGGTTTAGAGAGAGAGGGTTACCTATAAGGCATAAGGATCCACTAGAAGCTTGGTATCTGTGAACTTGTCAAATTAGGAGAATGACATAGGTGCTTCTGAGGGTTGTTGAACTTCTAGGAGTGCCTTGGGGCTAAAACTATGGTGTTTGATTTACTATGGAACCATCTAGAAAAGCGATTTCTCACCCATAGGCAACTTGACCACTATTGAACCTTCCTGATAATGGCTCTCTTATCTTGAAAGTGAGTTGGATATATTTGCATAATAAATGCTGGCATGATTGTGTTTTTGCCTAAATGGTATGAGTTATAAGGAGCTTAGCTGGTGGATGAAGGTTGTGAGGACCTTGTGACATCCTGTTTCAGTTGTTGGTTGACTGAAAATACTCAGAAGCACCACACCTCAAACTTTGGAATCCGACTTAGAGGTGACAACTGAAAGTGAGGTTTGGCTGCAACTATCTACAATTGGGTGGAGAGTTGAAGTCCCACTCTTAGTTGGAACACTTATTCACTATATAAGATAAGTGTCTCTTATGCCCTTTAATCACCATGAAAATATGTTTGCATTTCTAATTTGAACTGGTGCTAATGATGTATGAAGCATGGTATGTAATCTATTTTTCACATGGTTATTTAATTTGTTGTTGAGGCTATTTATAAAGTGCTAGAACAATATGTGGTTTGGGATTGCAAATCTAAATAGGAATGGGATTCTTGTTTAACTATGAAATGTTGACTTCTTGTAGAAGTTGTAGGCATTGTGTGGTGCCCTTTTTCTTCCCACGAGCTTGTTTTTTTGGTTGCTAACAAGTTAGCACATCTTTGAATGGATATGAGTCGTTAATGGATTAGGGATCTCATTATATTTGAATGGGAAAGTCCCTTTCTTGTTTAAAATAATTGCCAAAAGAATTGTCCATTAAGTGTTGGTTTAATATTTCTAAGCTCAGGAAGGATAACTTAGTTATATATATAAGCACACACATATGTATGTGCTTTAAGCATAATTTTAACACCCCCATGTAAGTGTTGGTAGTGTTTGGGAAGTAAATTGTGTGTTGGAATGGGATAGTACTATGTCAATATATGAAAGAGAGGCACGTCCCTGAACCCATCTATGGTAATAATTCAAGGTGGGAGAATTCCTTCAAAAAACCATTGGATTTAAGATTGAGTATATCACCATGGTTAACATCCTGGGAAAAACCACCATGGCATAACAAAGGTCATAAATATTTGCACTTGGCACAATGGAAGCCATATCCTTAGCCCTGTAAACCTTATGCATGGTCACAACGAGAATTATTAGGTTGTAGGAAGGTGGGCTTGAAGGCCAAGTCACTATCCATATGAATATGATGCATGACCGAGTGCGAATTCGATGTAATGGTCAACTAAGATCAAGCAAAGAAATCAGTGGTCAAAGCAAGACTTGGGATGATGTCAGCTCAAAAGTATTATTCCCAGAAACACATAAAAAGGTTGTGTGAGAGGAATGCTACAATAGCTTAGGTCAGACTATGGTGGTATGTACATAAGGCCGGTAGGTCATTTATTGGTACAAGGAGGTCCCACCATACACACAAGCTGAGAAGTGAGCCCCGATAATTTAAAAGAAAGTTATGTTCAAAGTGTGCAGAGTGATGTAGTGTGCAATACAATGACATACACATGGTCCCACCTCTTCTCCCATTGGTGCAGTGTGGCCCCATTCACAAGTCAGCCTGAAGGGTCAACCCTATAGTAGTTAGTGAATGCATAAAGTGTTAGAGATGGGTAACAAAGTCCAGGAGACGAGAAGTTTGGTAGTAGGAAACTCCCCGTGAAGTGGTCAGATATATATAAATAATGGCTCATAGGTATAAAGTTTGCATTGTAATGCAAAGTGTGGGGTCACAAGGTCCAAATCCATGAATGAGCCGACAACCAGTAATTAATTTCCAAGTGGCGCTGGGAGATTAACTAGGTGGGTGTGGCCACAAGGTTTCCATGTGGTCAGGATGATGATTGGCACTCAGTAATTCACAAGAATTGTAACGTTCACATCTCTTGATCCGAAGGTTAGATTGAGGTAAAGTTTTGTATCACAAAATTTGTCTTGACAAAGCGAACACAATGGTGATGTCAACCTAAAGTCTTGAGTAAGTTGAAAAGATAAAAAAAAAGTATGCCCCATTTACATAACTATAACCTAGATCTCAAGTCAACATAATAACCACCTCCTCTTAATTAGTGTTATCTTGAGGATTAGATGGGGGTTGTTACAAAGTGGTATCAAAGCATCTAGGTTGAACACTCATATTAGATGGGATCTATCATGGGAAATCAATAATAAGAGTTCACGCAAAGGAGTTCATACTGATTTTTAGAATATTAACTAAACAAATGTTTAGGTTTTAAAAGTCGGTTTATGGTAGATTGCATGCATGTATGAGTGTTGTGTTTACTTTGTGATTTGAGTAATTAAAGTGGTACTAATGAATGATATGAATTAATTATTATTGATGTGCCAATTTGTGACATATTTCTTAGCTAGTCTTACACCAAAAAATTTCAAACAATGAACCAAGGTAAAAACAATGGTTATATGTTGAATCTATGTGTATGCAACAACACATAAGGTAAGATAACGTAAGATGATCGTAACCTAATGTTGAAAATGTAACTAGTATCAATATGCATAGCTGTTGTCTCGCTCATGACATAATGTAATTCTTATGTATTTATCAAAAGAAAGAAAAATGAAATTTATCATCAAAGAAAATTCTTTATAAGTATGGGTTTCATGCTTTTTTTTTTATAGGTCAAAACACCCATTGAGCTCTTCTAGGGTTAGTGTCATGATTAATTTTCCTTTTCATTATGTACTAGACCCTTCTTGAGCTCATTGTACCAAAGAATAAAAGTATTCTTTATGTAAAAGGTGTCACTTGTCACTCCTCCACCAAGTCAGCCTAAAAAGATGGCAAGTTGACCTCACTGAAGGTATTCAAACACCTTGAAGACACCATTTATAAAAATGCATTCAACCTAGTATGTAAGCCATTCAAGCAAGATACAATATGTAGTTTCTAAGTGAAGAAGAAGAGTGCGAAGAGCCAAAAAGAAAAAGAGAATCAAGAAAATGAGACAATTGTTTACCCAAAAAGGAGCCAAAATGTTTGTCTTTAGACCATGCATGCAAATGAATTGAGGAGAGCTACATGGTTTTATGTGTAGGCCGAAATCTTAGATTTGCAGAGAAGGGATAGGACCCTTGAAAGAGTGGACCTATGTTGGGATTTGGAGATGTTTGACTTGAATTGACTTTTGAAGACTAGTTAATTATCTTGAGAGGATGATTTGGTGGATTGGACAAAGTCTTTGTCTTGGTCAAAAGGTCTTGGGTGTATCATTTTATTTGGTTCTTCAAGAAGTGAAGATAATTTTTTGTTTTTCCCATAGGAGAGGGTTTTTTTCCCTAACTAAGATCCTACATATTGTGTGCTTGTTGTCTTGATATTCATGCATTTATGTTTGGGTAATTTCTTGATGATAAGAAAAATAAATGAAGACATAAAAGAATATAACTATAATCACAAGTAATTATCAGGATAATAAAATATTTCTGCCTTTCTGATTTTTTAACATGGTAACCAGAGCTATGGTGACGAAGGGAAAAGGGCAGCTTGAGAATCATCTTCTATCCAAGAAGGATTTAAGAAAGGATTCAATGAGGTCTTGGAGGTATCATATAGTGAGTCTTGGTTTATGAATTAGTATCAATGAAAAACCATATTAAAGGATAAAACTCATCATAAGTGAAGTAAGCATCATCAATAGGAGACTGAAAATTCTGTAAATATCTATCTCAAGAAGGGATTCTTAAAGTATGATATATCCCTGTGGTAGAGCTTGTCACAGAGCATAATAAAGAATATAGGTTTAAATCTTGTACTAAAAATTTGAGCTTGAGAATCATTAAAAAGGTGTTATAAAAAATGTAGTATATAAGGAGGACCTAGACTTAATGTGTTTGGTTCTACTTGTTGAAGAGATTTGCAAGTACACAATGTTTCAAGAGGTTGTAAAGATGTAAGACTACTTGGTAATGACTTTATGATGGTACTTGATGATGAATTTGATGACCATGATGGAAAGAGAGAGTTATGAAAACCATCATAATATTGAAGTTTACAATGATGTTTGATAACTGAGCTTGTTTCCATGAGAAGATGAAGAATAATGTTTCAAATTTCTCCGATAACATGATGATGAGAAAAAAGGCGCGTGTAGCTGCAAGAATAAAGTTGTTGATGGATTTATCTCCCATTTTGAGAGGGAGTTAGATGAAGGAAAGTTCATATCGTCCATAGTTGAGAGGGAGGACATGATGTGTCAGCCATACAAGAGAATGAGATCAGATATTTTCTTGGATATTATCATGAACTAAACAACATCAAAATTGTTAAGGACCCCATAGATTGTGCTAGTATATTGATAATAAGAACCAATATATTGGAAGTGATTGGGGTTGTATGACTACATTATGTTCAAATGCATGAAAAAGTAGCTGATGTGTTAATCTCTCCTTGAGAAGTTTGTACATTTTAGAAGCAGGCTTGGATTGGTGGATATCTATGATTTGGTTGAGAGAAGAGATGAGTACCATACAAATTCTCGTATGATGGTACTTGGGAGGACATCTTGGCCTGATTAGTATTGAGATATCAATTATAGTTTTTCCTTGATGATGTCTGTGGGAGGGTATCTTGGTCTTTTGGAGCTCCATTTTAGTGTTTGAACTTGATGATACCTATATCCCTGAGGGTTGGTGTCTTGGCATGAAGGCCTATATGGTATCTATATCATGTTGGATCGATACTAGGGTTGTAGCCTAATGGTACTTGTAGTGGCAAGTTTCCTTGATGACACCTTAGTCCATGTTAGTGTCTTAGATATTTGTATTAGTGTGTTGGAAATGAAACTTATATCCTTGAGTTGATGGATATTTGAAATAGTGTCTTGACACTTGGATCTTTGATGTGATACCTTGGTGGTTTGGCATCTAGCATTGCGTATGCTATTGTACTATTCTTAGAACATTTCAAATTGAGGTAAACCTTGTATCTGTTGAAGAATTATGAATACCTCCCTATTTAAGAGGGAGTGTTGAAAATGTAACTAGTATCAGTCTTCATACTTGTTATTTATCTCATGAAATAATGTAATTCTTATGTATTTGTCAAAATAAAGAAAAACAAAATTTATCATAAAAGAAAACTATTTATAAGCATGGGTTTCATTCTTCATTTATTTTGTTTCTAGTTCAAAGCACCCATTGAAAGTTTCGAGGGTTCGTGTCATGAGTCATTTTCCTTATCATTATGTACTAGACCCTCCTTAGGCTCATTGTATCAAAGAAGAAAATTATTCTTTATGTAAAATCTATCACTTATCACTCCTCCACGATGTCGGCCTCAAAATAAGACAAGTCAACGTCATTGAAGGGATTCAACCACCTTGAAGGTACTATATATAAAAATGCACTCGACCTATTATTGAAGCCAATCAAGCAAGATATGATATACAGTTTCTAAGTGAAGAAGAAGAGTGAGAAGAGCTAAAAAGAAAAAAGAGAATCATAGCAAAGAAAAGGAGACACTTTTCTAGCCAAAAAGGAGCCAAAACTTATGTCTTTCTATCACACATGTGAATTAACTAAGGAGAGCTACAAGGCTGTAGGTGTAGGATCAAATCCAAAAGTTTCATATAAGGGTTGAGACCCTTGAAAGAGTTGACCTATGTTGGGATTTGGTGAAGTGTGACTTGAATTGAATTTTGAAGTTTGGCTAACTATATTCAAAGGATAATTTGGTGGATTGGAGGAAGTCTTTGTCTTGGTCAAAAGGTATTGGTTATTTCATTTTATTTCATTCTTGAAGAAGAGAAGATAATTTTTTGGTTTTCCCCTAGGGGAGGTGTTTTTCCCTAGCTAAAATCCTACATCTTGTTTCCTTGTTGTTTTGATCTTAATGCATTTATGTTTTGGTAGTTGCTTGATTATAAGAAAAATAAAAGAATACATAAAATAAGATAACTATAATCACAAGTAATTATCAAGATAAGAAATTTTTTCTTCCTTTCCAATTTTCTAACACCTAGAACAACAAAGCATGGTATGCCATAAATCTTGATAGCCAAGAAATGAACAACATGATGGTACATTATAGTTCTGAGCATATGCAACATGGGGAAGAAGAAAGAATAATTGGGAAATGGGGGAGGGGCAGACTCTCTTGACTTAATGGATACCTTATAGAGTCTAAGGGAAAAAATTAAGAGTTGCAAGGTAGATAATGAAAGGCCAGTAAGGGCTCGGGGAAAGGAATCAAAAGTAAATGCATTTATACTGCAAATACTCTCAAAATTGCAAAGGAAGGGGTATTGTGAGTTGGGGGCCCACCATAGAGGTAGGAAGAGTGCTTTTGCATCAGAAGATAAAGTAAGGGGGAAGATGGTAGTAGGCCCAAGAATAGGCATAGATGGGAAAGTGAAGAGACATTGAGAGGAAATGCACCAATGATCACCCTAGAGAGAAGCTCTATCATGCATGAGCACCATTATGGTACACATTCTAACTCTCCTATCTAGAGGCATTGTCATCGTCATCATTATCATCAAATAAAGGAAGAAAGGGACTACATGCCAAAAGCATTTAAGAGAGCCAAACCACCCATATTTGATATAGAAATGAGGAAGTTTGAAGATGCAAAAACTTAGTTTCTTGGAATGAGGACATTTTTCAGAATCTATAACAATTTTGAAAACATGAAGGAAAGGGTAACCACTTATAGTTTCAAGATAAAAGAATACATATGGTGGGAATATTTGAAGAATGTTATAGTTATAACTGAAAAGGGCTTGTATTGGAATGAGTTTGAAAAACTCTTTAGAGAAAATATTTATCAAACAACTACTACGACAACAAAGAAAAATAATTCTACTAGCTTAAAATGGGACAAATGTCATATGAATAATATGTCACCAAGTTCTTGGAGTTGCTAGGATATGTGATGTACCTTAAAGATGAGAAGGAAAAAGTTCATAGGTTTATCAGTGGTTTACCTCTATCATTGAAATATCAAATCAAGTTCCATGAGCCTTAACCATTGAATGACACCATTAAAAAGATGAAACACTACTATACTTAGTCCAGACGCATACCAAAATTTAAATCTAAATGGAAGAAAAATAGTGGTTCCAAATTTAAAAGGAAAAGGAAAAAAGGAAGGGGTCACTTACGGTGCGTGTTACCCAAGAAGGTCAATCAAGACCCAATGATGAAGGCAAAAATTATTAAACTCAATAAGGAGCCAAGAGTTATGGAAAGGAAGCATACAAGAGTTAAGACTTGTGGAGAAAACCACTTGAGGAAGGATCTCCCAAGGCGTAGGCATGCTGGTCCAAAATTGTACAACGTAGAGGAATCAGAGATAGTGGGAGATGTGACATGTGACATGTCCATGATCTATGTAACACTGGAAAATTGGCAGACAGATTATCAGGCTTCCATAATATATTTGTAAGGTAAGATTTGTAATCAAACTATATTTGTTTTGATTCACCCTAGATCTAATTATAACTATGTTAGCCTTAAGCTTATGGGACAATGTTAATTGAACCAAGAGCCACATGAGGATTCATAATTGGTTCAACTAGCCACAAGGAAAAAGAAGAAGGTCGAATATTGGGTGAAGGATTTCCTAATTGAATAAAATGGAATGCCACTAGTGGAAAATCTCAATGTGTTATCATTGGGTGCGTACAACATGATATTGGGCATGGATTGCTATATGCTCATAAAACCAAGGTTGAATTCTTTGAGAAAGCAATTGATTGTCAACACGAGCATGGATAAAGAAGGATATTGCAAAGGAGGTGGAGGCCTACATCAATAAGGTTTGTCACATCCATGCAAGCTAAGAGAAGCAATAAGAAAGGTTATTATTTGTTTGCTTTACACATTTCCAACAACGAGAAAGCCATTAACAAAGCTCGATATGGGGAGAGAAAACTATTGAAAAATATGTTGTGTTGCAACAATACACAAATGTATTTCTAGTGGAAGTTCCTAGAATATCTCCTCACATAGAGGTAGAATTCCCCATCAAATTGATGCCAAGAGAAACTCCAACATCCAAGGAACCATATAGAATGAGTACACCAAAGTTGGTTGAGCTTCCATTATAGCTTAAGGAAATGTTTGACAAAGGCTACATAAGGCCAAGTGTGTCCCCATGGGGAGAGACAATGTTGTTTGTGAAGAAGAAGGATGGCACCCTGAAATTATGCATAGATTACAGGCAATTAAATAAAGTGATCATCAAGAACAAATATCCATTGCTACAGATTGATGATCTATTTGGCCAATAGAGAGGGAAAAAAATCTTATCCAAGATTAACTTAAGGTCACGATATCATCAAGTGTGTATAAAAACTGAGGACATACACAAAACAACCTTTAAGATGATGTATGGCCATTATGAATTTGTGGTCATGCCTTTTGGGCTCACCAATGCAACTACAACATTTATGTGCCTTATGAACAATGTATTGTGTCCTTATTTGGATAATTATTTCATAGTCTTTGTGGATGACATTTTGGTTTATTCAAAGACTAAGGAGGAGCATGAAGAGCATTTGGTAGTAGTACTGGGACTGGTAAGAGATAATAACATTTATGCAAATCTTACTAAATGCAATTTTTTCCAATCACAAATTCATTACTTGGGACACATTGCCTAAAAGGAAGGTGAGGCAATTGACCCACAAAATATTAAGGCTGTCATGGAATGGCTAACACCAAAGAACATGGCTGAATTTAGATCACTCATGGGGCTAGCATGCTACTACAAAAGGTTCATCAAAACCTTCTCCAGGATAGTCCACCCAATCACTTCCCTGCAGAGGAAGGGAAGGAAATTTGCATGGATAACTGACTGTGCAGTGATCTTTGATCAATTGAATAAAATTTTGACCAATGAGACATTTTATAGATAACATATCTTGAAAATGATTTTATTTTATGCAGGGATTCCTGCAAGCAAGGAATTGACAGAGTGTTGATGTAGGAAGGTCAAGTGGTGGGCTATGATTCCCTCAAGATGAATGAACATGAGTAGAATTATATAACTCATGATATGGAATTAGCTGCTATCATCCATGTGCTAAAGATGTGTAAACTACCTTATTGGTAGAAAATTCACCCTAATGACTGATCATGGAAGGCTGAAGTATTTATTTGAACAACCCAAGTTAAATACAAGCAAATAAAGATGGCTAGCCACAATAAATAAATTTCATTTTGAAATAAAATATATAAAGGGCAAGGAGAATAAAGTAGAAGATGCACTCAACATGAAGGCGCAATTAAATCATTTAGTAGCCTTAAGTTCTTATGGAACTTATCTTGAAGAGAAAATCAAAAGAATTGGACAACTTGATGAGAAGCACTAGCAAATAAAATAAAGACTACGTAACAAGGGTGATAAGGATGAAGAATATCACCTCACAGATGATGGCCTATTTAGATTCAAAAATAGAATCTATGTGCTGAATGATAATGACTTGAAGAGGCTTATCATGAGAGATTTGCATGCTAATCCATATTCTGGCCACCAAGGATACGAAAATACTTTAACTACCATCAAAAATGTTTTATCATTGGCCTAATTTGAAGAATGAAGTGGGTGATTTTATCACCAAATGCATATAATGCTAATAAGTGAAGGTTGAAAGAAAAAATCCAATAGCCTTGTTGCAACCCATTCCCATTCCGTAATGGAAGTGGGAAGTGATATCAATGGACTTCATCATTAGGTTTCCAATAACTTCCAAACAACATGACATAATTATGGTGGTGGTTGACAAGTTGAGGAAGGTGGCTCATTTTCTAGCAGTCAAATCCACCAATTCAACTAGTGAAGTGGAACAAGTATTCATAAAGGAAATTGTAAGATTGCATAGATTTCCCAAGAATATTATCTCATATAGATATGCCAAGTTCACTACAAAGCTTTGGAACTAGCTATTTGTAGGTTTTGAATTCGCATTCACTATAGTTTCTCATCCACAAACAGATGGAAAAATAGAGAGTACAAATAGAATCCTCGAAGACATGTTGAGAATGTATGTGGTGCACCAACAAAATAAGTGGGAAGAGTATCTTCCAATTGTAAAATTTGCATACAAAAATGGGCACCAAGAATCTCTAAGATGATCCTATTTGAGGCACTTTATTAAAGGAGTTGAAATATTCCTATAATCTGGAGTGATTTAGCAAACACTTTCCTTATTGGGCCTCATATGTTAAAATAAATGGAGAGATGGATGTAGGTCATCAAATAAAATCTAATGGTGGTACAAGATAGACAAAATATTGATTTAGATCAATATAGGGTACACAAAGAGCTCCAAGTTGGGGAGCATGTCTATTTGTGAATTAAACCTAAGACAATTTCCTTAAAGATTGGGTCATGTGCCTAGTTGGTGCCATAATTTTGTGGGTCTTTCGAAGTACTTGAAAGGATAGGGTTTGTAAGCTATAGATTTGACTTACCACCATTGGTGAAAGTACATGATATTTTCCATGTTTCCCTTCTTAAAATACACACACACACACACACACACACACACACATATATATGATGCTAATCATGTAATTGATTGGTATGTGATATAAGTGAAACAAGAGGGAGAGTTATAGTCAGAACCTCTATGCATCTTGGATTAGAGACAACTCAAACTCTAGAATAGAGTAATAAAGAAAATCAAGGTTAATGGAGGCACTCTAGGCGTGAGGAAGCCATGTGGGAAATGACTGACCAAATGAGGGAAACATATCCTTCCCTATTTGTTGAGTGAATAAAAATGTAAATTTTGTACAAAGTCGCATGTACAAAGCTCCATATAACTTGTTTTTTATTGTTTTGTTTAAGGATACTGAAGTCTAAGGATGGTGTTTCCTCTCAAGGGGGAGGGGAATGTGATATTCCTTGGTTAACATTTTTTTCCTATTGTAAATAATTTTAATTATTGAAATAGCTGAGAAAGGTACGTGGATTCCATTACTTGAGGAAAGGTTTTTTCTTTAATAATGAACCTAGTGGGTGGAAAACAACTTGTGTTGAATGTGAATTTAATCCCATTAAAATAGAAGGATTGATCCAAGTTCCCTTTATATAAATGGAAGAAAAGAAAAAGTAAAAAAATTAAGAGCAGCATGGGATACACTATTGAGTGATGGGTTGTTTCACAAGATGTGAAGAAGACAAGGGAGGTTAATCAATTTAGAAAAAATAGGGAGCTCTCGACTGAGGAGAGAATAAGGGAGGCATGAGAGAACATTAGAAAAAATGAAACATATGGGTGAACCGATGAGAAACATAGAGAGAATGAAGAGGAAAAGCAATCTTGACATTGAATGGAACCTTGGAAAGCATGGTATCCAGCTATGGAAACCTCAGCAGGAGGTTTCTTGGTGATTGGTTTTAGATAATAAGGCTTGAATGTAATGTAGAGGGATCCACTAGAAGCATGGTACTTGTGAAAATTTTGAACTGGGAGAATCACATAGGTAATTGTGAGGGCTACTGAACCAACATTAGTTCCTTGGTGGTAAAAATTTAGTTCTTGACTCCCTATGACACCACCTAGAAAAGTGATTTCTGACCCATAGGTAGATTAATCATTGTTGAACCTTCCCAATAGTGGCTTTCTTATCTTGAAAGCGAGTTTGAGATATTTGCATTGTAAAATGTTGACATGACTGTGCTTTTGATTAGATGGTATGAGTTATAAGGAGATCAGCTGGTGGATTAAGGTTGTGAGGGCCTTCTGACATTCTAGTTCAAGTTTGTGGGTTGATTGAAAATATTTAGAAGCACTTGGCCCTAAGCTTTGGAATCTATCTCGAGGGTGACAAGTACAAGTAAGGCTTGGATGAAACTATCTACGGTTGGGTGGCGATTTGAAGTCCCACTCTTAGTTGGAACAATTATACAATGTATAAGGTAAGTTTCCCTTATTCTCTTTAATCACCACGAAAATATGTTTGCATTTCTGATTTGAGCTAGTTTAAATGATGCATGAAACATGATCTGTAATGCATATTTCAAATGGTTTATTAATTTGTTGTTGAGATAGTTTCTAAAATAATAAAATCATGTGTGGTTTGGGCCTGCAAATCTAATTGGGAATGATATTCCCATGTAAC
Source organism: Pinus taeda (assembly GCA_000404065.3). Lineage (NCBI taxonomy): Eukaryota > Viridiplantae > Streptophyta > Pinopsida > Pinales > Pinaceae > Pinus > Pinus taeda. The sequence goes on along the minus strand of APFE031624652.1, from coordinate 8,986 downwards.
TATGGAATGCTTACTTCTTGTAGAAGTTGTGGGAATTTTGTGGTGCGTTATTTTCTTCCATGAGTTTGTTTTTATGGTTTTTATTAATAGGCCTTCATATCTTTAAATGGCTATGAGTCACTAATGGCTTAGGGATCTCATTAAATTTGAATGGACAAGTCCTTGTCCTCGATAGAATCATTTCCAAAATAATTTTCCATTAAGTCTCGATTTAATATTTCTAATATTAGGAAGGATAACTTAGTTATATATATATAAAGATACACATATGCATATGCTATAATCACAATTATAATACACCCATGCAAATGCTCGTAGTGTTTGAGAAGTAAATTGTTTGTTGGTGTGTGGGAGTACTGTGCAATTATATGAAAGAGAGGCACATCTCTCAACCCATATATGGTAATAATTCAAGGTGGGAGAATTCCTTTATAAAAGCACTATATTCAAGCTCGAGTATATCACCATGGCCCAAATCCTAGGTAGAACCACCATGGCATATCCAAGGTCATAAAACTTTGCAAATGACCCAATAGAAGCCATATACTTAGCCCTATAAACCTTATGCATGGTCGTTGTGGGACTTATTGGGCTACAAGAACATGGGCTTGAAGGCCAAGGCACTAGCCATATGAATGTGATGCATGATTGAGTGTGAAGTTGATGTAATGGTCGATTGAGATAAAGCAGATAAATCAACAAATCAAGGTAGACCTGGGATGACGTTATCTCAAAGTTCTGGTTCTCGGGAGCCCAAAAAATGGTTGTGTGAGAGGAGTGCCAAAATAACTTATGCTCATATGTGGTGGTGTGTATGTAAGTTTGAGAGATCATTTATTGTCACAAGTTCCCTCCTCTTCTTCCATTGATGTGGTGTGGCCTAATTCATAGGTTAGCCTGGAGGGTCAAGCCCAGAGTATCTGACTTTGTAAAGCATAAGGGTTGGGTATCACAGCCCGAGAGATAGAAAGATTGTGTAGAAATATGGTGATAGAATTGCAATTTCTTAATAAATTTAATCTTAATCAAGAGACACAATTCTAATCTACCACTTTGCGGAAATTAATTCGCAATTTAGAATAACATTCAAAAAAATGCATCAATCACAAACACAAGTAAATATATTTATCTAGGGGAAATAAACTGGTAAAAAACCCTTAATCCTTCTTTCATTAATTTGACGAGTAGACAATATATTACAATTTCTTGCCTGTTCTGAGCTCAACGTGCAAGTGAATAACCTTTCTCTTTGCTCAATGAGAATCTCTAATGTAGACTTAGTCAATTTCTACCTCATCTTGAGCCCCTATGTCCTTGCACAAATCTTGAGGAATTAACCCCTACGTTTTAGGAATTTTCCTCCAATTGACTGTGAAATTCCTAAGGATTTATTATCTGGCTGCATGTAGCACTTGTACACTCAAAATATTTTACAACTGCTTGTTACATTGCATTGGAATCTCCACCACAACCGAGGAACTTGAATTCGTTGCATGCACTATATTTTTTGGGCTGATTGACCAGTTAATTGGATGATCACTAAGTTAGACTATTATCCCACTACACAACTGACCTCCAACTAGTTCTACCAATAATTAGAACTAGTTTAACTGAATCCAACTGGAAATAACTGACCTTGATTTCCAAAAATTACAAATCACACATGCTTAACTTAACTCCAAGCCCTCTACCTCAAATTTCTTGAGTTAAATGAGTGACAAGAGCCATGTCACCTCATTTAGCTGCCTCCAAGTTGTCCGTTGATGTGAAAATTCAATTTTTTTGAATTTTACCAAGGTAAAGTCAAACTGAGACTTTCTTGCTACACTTCTGAACACTCCCTCTTAGAAAGAAAGGGATTTTCAAACACCCCTATCCTGTACCTATGGAATTTGAACTTCCCTCTTGACATAGCCTTTGTCAATATGTCAACATCTTGTTCCTCTGTTGAAATGTATTTTAGCAACAATATTTGCATTTGTACACAGTCCCATAAATGATGATACTATATATCTATATGCTTGTATTGATCATGAAATATCAAATTCTCAGAGATCTTAATGGAAATCTGATTATAACAATAGATCACTGTTGGATCCATCACTTGGCCAAATAATCCTGCAAGTATCTTTATCGTCTAGATTCCCTCACATGTTTCTTGACTTGTATCCATGTATTCAACTTCTGTTGAGTTGAGTGCCACATATCTTTGCTTACTATTGTATTAGGAAACCATTACAGACCCAACACTGAAAATTCCACCTAAGGTACCCTTCCGGTCGGATGGAATCCCTGCCCAATTTGCATTTGTGAAGCCACACAACTTCACTCCCTTTGTATGTTTGTACCATAGTCCATACTGGGTAGTGCCTCTAAGGTACCTTAAAACATGCTTTTCTACCTTCCAATACAATTTGGTCAGCTTAGCCATAGCTTGGCTTAGTTGGTTGACTACATAGCACATATCTGATTGTGTTTTTATAATATACATCAAAAAACCCACTAGATGTCGGTAAATGGTAGCAACAACCTCTTCAGCTGAAGTGGCATTCTACTTCCTCCAAACTTTTCACATCCTAGTGCTTCTCTAAAAATATCTGTGATCTTCTCTGAAGAAGGAAAATGTGTCAGATGAATAACTTCGACCTCTACATAGTGTCAAATCAAGTGATATTTGGTGTTAATATGCTTTCTTCGATCATGAAAGTTGCGATTCTTGGCCATCTGAATTGTAGAAGAGTTGTCAATAAGTAGTGGAGTTGAAGTCTTTTGTTTCTCTTGTAAGTCTGAAAGTATGTTGTGAAGCCAAATGATTTCTTTTGTAGCTTGAGTTGTTGCAACATATTTGGCTTCAATGGCAAAATCAACAAGAACATACTGCTTGCGTGATCTCCAATGTATGGTTATTTATCCAAGATTCATCAAATAACTAGAAGTAGAGACCTCATTCTCCTTATCTCCATCAAAATCAGAATCGCAGTAACCAATGAGATGGATGTCTACAACTTTGAATATTTGATGCCTTATGTTTGAGTTGCTGTCAAATACTTGAGCACTCACTTCACTGCATTCCAATGACCTTTGCATGGCTAATTCATGAACCTGGAAAGTATCCCTACAACAAAATCTATGTCAGGATGAGTAGTAGTTAGAAAATTCAAACTCTCAACAAGTTGCCTATACTTTGCATGGCTAATGAATGAACCTGGAAAGTATCCCTATAACAAAATCTATGTCAGGTCGAGTAGTAGTTAGAAAATTCAAACTCTCAACAAGTTGCCTATACTTTGCTGGATCCTCAAACATACTTCCTTCAGTGGAAGTAAGTTTCAAATTTTTATCCATAGGAGTAGCAACATGGTTACAATCCTGCATCCTAAATTTGTCGAATAGTTTTCCAATGTACTTCTTCTGAGAAATAAAAATATATTTGGGTTTCTGTTCAACTTCAATCCCTAAATAATAATGTAATAAACCTAAATTTTTCATGTCAAAAATTTTCATTAACTCTCTTTTAAGGGATGCTATATAGCCATGATTATTTCCTATAATCATCAAATCATCTACATAGACATGTTGGGTTGTGTTATATTCTTTCCACGACTAACCTACGTAGTGAACTGGGGGGTCCCTTCATTGTTCTGCGGGGGGGGTCACAGGGGGGTGACAGCCCCCCCTGTCTGGGGGGTTTGAGGGGGGTAGATAGCCCCCCTCTACGGGGTCTGGGGCAGTGCCCCGAGAATTTTTTTTTTTGGACCCTATATTAGGTTGGGCGAACCTACCTATGGTTTTCGGTCCATGGTTTTGTACATGATGGTTTTCAGTCGATGGTTTTGGATGCTTCGGCATGTATAAATATGTATTGTAACATTGAAAGGAACATAATGAAAAATCAAGCTGGTAGTCCCGGTTTTGGGATCCACTGGGAAATCTCTGTGTATATGTGTTTTATGTGTTATGCTCTTGCATTTTTATTTTTCTTGTGATTTAGAATTCGTATGCAGGTAATTTCTGTACGGGGTTAAAACCTACAAGACAACCAAATATACAACCAAACATCCAACTTTCTTAACAAAAATAGTTGCATCATCCAGAACAAACAACTTATAATTCAACTTGAGAAGGTGTTCAATTATTTTTTCATACCATGTATGGGATGTTTGTTTCAGTCCACAGAAGGCCTTTACCAACTTACATACCTTTATCTCTTTACCTTTAATAACAAAACCTTCAGGCTGAAACATATAAACATACTCCTTCAAATTGCCATTCAAAAGAATTTTTTAACATCCATATGGTGTATCTTCTAGCTATTCTGAGCTACAAGAGAAAAAAAAAGTTCTAATTGTGCCCTATTTTGTTGGAGGAGCAAATGTATCTATGTAGTCAACACCTTCCTTCTGACTGTAGCCTTTTTCCACAAACCTTGCCTTGTATTTATCAAGTGAACCATCTCCCTTGTATTTGATCTTATACACCCATTTGCAACCAATATATTTTTCACCTATAGGAGGATCCACTAACCTCCAAGTACCATTCTTGATAAGTGCATCATATTCATTTTTCATCGCATCCTTCCATTCATCACAATTAGTAGCTTCTTCAAAACAATTGGGTTCACTAATTGTAGAATCATTGAATCCACAGTCATGAGGAACATTACCTAAACTCGAAGTAACATCACGTTTAGAAGAACTTCCTATTTCAAAATCATCATACTTGCTTGGAAATCTATGAATACATGTGGATCTTCGTAAATGTTGTTGAAGTTGTTGTGATGGTTTCTCATCTTGAAAAATATGCTAAAGAATAGGCTCTTCAGGAGAAATTTATGGTCCTATAGAAACATTACTATCATCCAAATTTTCTTCAGCAAGAACATTCTCATGAGTCAAATATGGTAGAACCTCAAATTGATCTAGAATGGGAACCCCCCCTTTAGTATGTGGAACATAATTATCAGATTCAAAATAGAACTTTTTGGATGAAAATTTCTCCAAATGAGTTAGTTGTCTATCAACACTGGAATTATCTTTGTAACATTCAAGAAAAATAACATCTCAGGAAAGAATATATTTTTTTTTCTCCTCATCATACAACCTTTAACCTTTGGATGTAGTGAAATATCCCAAGAAAATACATTTGCAACTCCTAGCACCCAACATGTCACACTGATGTTTAGGAATTAATGCATATCATAGACAACCAAAGACTCTAAAATGTTGAACATTAGGAAGACGATTATACCACATTTCATAAGGAGATTTATTATTCACGACAGAAGAAGGACAACGATTGCGAATATAAGCTGCAAAATTCACTGCTTCTCCCCAAAACATCAACTTAACATTCTTAAAGAACATCATAGATCTAACCATATTAAGACAAGTTCTATTCATACATTTTGCAACGCCATTTTGTTGTGGATTATAAGGTATGGTAGTCTGATGTTTGATTCTGTCATCCTTTAAATACTGTTCAAAAGCATTAGAAGTATATTCACCATTGTTATCATTTCTGAGAATGCCAATGTTCAGTTGAGTTTCATTTTTTACCATCAAATGAAAAGTTTTAAAATTTTCAAATACTTGTGACTTATATTTCAACAAATACACCCAAAAAACTCTCGAATAATCATCAATAAATTTCAGCATATATTTATTATCATTTTCAGTTGCAACAGGCATAGGACCACATAAATCTGAATGTATGAGACCTAATTTTATTGAAGCTCTAGAATAAGAAATATGAAAAGGTTACCTAGAATGTTTCCCCAAAATACAAGCATCACGTGGTGTAATATTTCTTGGAATTGTAGGCAATCCTTTTATACCTTGTTATCTCATAATTTTAATATTGTCATAGTTAACATGACCAAAATGAGCATGAAATAATAAAATGGAATTTAGAGTATCATTTCATTGTGCTAAAAGAGCAGAACTATCATGAGAATTCATTATAGTAGATGATGTGCCATTCAATTTAAAGAGTACCTTCTTCAATACCGGTCATAATGATTGCATGATTAGATGCACTATGTATCTCAATGATGCCATCCAAGATATTTATGGAATTCCCTTGCTATCGAATATGTATAAGACACATTAAATTTCTTTGAAATTGTTGGGTTGTGTTATATTATTTTTTTGAACCCTATATTAGGTGGGCAAACCTACCTATGCTTTTGTGCATGTTTTTCGCACATGGTTTTGGGCACTATGGTTTTTGGTCCATGGTATTTTGTAGATCCAGTCAAGCGAACTACGGTTATGTTCTGATCCAGGGTTAATGGATTGGGGTTTATGGATGCTTCAACATGTATATATATGTATTGTAAAATTGAAGGAAAATAATGAAAAATCAATCTGGTAGTCCTGATTTTAGGATCCAGGGGAAAATATCTGTGTATATTTGTTTTATGTGTTATGCTCTCGCCTTTGTTTATTTTATGTTTTTAGAATTCATATGCAGGTAATTTCTATACAGAGTTAAAACCTATAGAAATTGGGGAATGTTAAGGACATCCTGCAAGCCTTGGTACCTTCAAATGAATGGATCCAATTTCTGAAGGCTTAATTTGAGATTTTTTAACAAAATATACTACTCCATCAACTTGGTCTCTAAAAGTTTCAAAAAAATATCTCCTAAAAGTCATATGACATGTGGCACCTGAATCCAAAATCCAACTATCTTTCCATGAAAATAATGTAGGACTAAAAACATCATTAATATTAAAATTGCAATGAACAACAATATAATGTGCAAAATATGATGATTTTCCCTTATCTGGTGGTGGTTGATATTTCTTTTCATTCAATTTTTTTCTTCTTTCACTAAATTTCTCCCAAGGAATTCTAAAATTACTTGCAGTGTGACCAACTTTTCCACGTCTAAAACATTTGACATTTTGTTTTTATCCTTGCTACCTATCACCTTGATTATTATGGTCCCTCCTTCCTCTAAAATTTCTTCTATCAACTATTGAAATCAATGAAGTCATGATTACGTGCACCCAAACAAATCTTTTTGCAAATATGAAGTATGTGCAATATTCTTTAAAAAGAAAAACATAAATATCTTTCTCCTTTTACTTTAGAAAGATTTGGCTTAATGGTTTTTTGGTGAGCTCCAAAAATAATCCAGTAGAGAGTTAGGTTCAATCCTCATTGTTTCTCTTTCTCTTTCTCTCTTCAACTTTTAAAACATATTTCAAATCAAAATAAAAACATAATTGTCCTAGAATATTTCCCCAACTTTTAACTCCTAACTCTGAGTTAATTAATTTCAGACTTAGCCACTTTTACTTTTACTTTCTCATTTCACTTTTCTTTAACCATTTTCTTTCTCTTAAATATATTTGATAAAATAAATGAGAAATATTTTCTTTAATCACAATTTGATACAATTTCCATTCACTTCATACTTACCAACATTTTATCCTATTAGCTTTCACGTTTCTCTGTTACTTTTAGTTTCTCATTTTATCATTTTCAACCTTTTGAATCTGCTTCTTTCTTTGTTCACTTTCACCTTTCAAGCTTTGCCTCTTTCTTTATTCACTTTCACCTTTTTAGCGCTGCCTCTTTCCCTGTTCACTTTCACCTTTTTGTCTCTGCCTACTTCCACACAAAGATGTTGTTTGTGGAAGTAATATAAAATATATAGGAAACGTATTCACCTTACTTGTGGTCTCATATTCTGGGAAATGTATCCATATTCATTTAATTTTTACAAATCATTCTCAAAAAATGATGTAATTTTTTTTTTACTTTCACTTTCATGAACCTTGAAGCATTCTCTACTTTCTAGTAGGATGTGGATTAAATTCGGATGCCAAATACGGAAAATAAATTCCACTAAAAATAATTAATAACTCACTTCCAAAAGATAATGCTTCAAAACTTCTGTGATATTCAATGTTATTGATTCACTGTCTATTGTTCCAACAATAAGAGTTACTGGTGGGTATTCACTTTTACCTTTGTTCCTTATAACTCTATTTCCAGCACTCCCACAATCTTTATCTTACGCCTTTGCAAGCAATTCTCTCCTCAAAATTCATTTTATGAAACTTGTACATTCTTCTCTCCATAAACTTCAAATAACGCCTCCTTATAAACAAACTCAATAGGCATAGATTTTATAAACAACTCAACAAGGGATCTGATACCACTATACAAGCCCGAATAAACTCCACAATGAAAGAGCAGAATGAAAGAGCATCATATTAATGATAAAATCACTTATTTATACATCTACAATCTAGGTCTGAGACAATTCTGTATTGGTAACTTACTAACTGTAAAAACAGAATATGAAACTAATTACATATTGTACAGTAACAATCTTGTAGGGTTAGTTAACATATTGAATATCCATTTCACCCTCTTAGCACCAGGAAGGAAACCCACTCAATTCTGCCTACCATATACACGATGTACATAGAAATCAAAATCCAGAGAGAAGTTAGACATGCCTTCTACCATACCATTACCATGCAGTATTCGAAGGCCCTTATCTTCAATATGTCGAAGTCTCTAATTCTAGTGCATGGTCTTTTCTCTAGATACCACTAGGTTTTCTGCTCCAATTTGAAGAACCAGAGAACTTTTGCACCCATCAATAAAAATGCTATCCATAAGCTTGTACATAGTTCCAATATTAACTCCCTGAACCAATACCATTGCTCCCCAAACCATTTTGCATGTATCTTTCTCGAACACTATTTTTACATGTGTGTCATCCTTCTTGCCTATAGAAATCATATTTTTGGCCAATCAAAGAATATACAAAACACCAAGAAGTGTTCTAATCCTTCCACCTTACAAATTTAGCTTGAATTTTTTTTATGAAACCAGCTCAAGAAAAGATAGAAAAGATAGATCAACACCTTAGAATTCAGCCTCTTCGAGGGGGCAACCTCCTTTACATTACATAAATGAACAATTCTTGGATGATTCAAATGACAAAACATCCTTTCTATATA